>CAHIKZ030005060.1:547500-562500 GCA_903632075.3 Acanthosepion pharaonis | reverse complement strand
AACCAAAATTTCAAACATACTAGAAAGGATTAAAAAATTCAATAAAATAATAAAAAAAATACTTTGGTCTTTCCTCTTAATAATAGCATAAACATGTTTTTATTAAGTATGGAGCCTTTTTTCATCATGCTATGCTGATTTTTCAGCAAATTAATGGATGTACCTAGTTTTTACACTCTTTATATCCAGAAAAGAAAATACTTGAATGGTTGCAAGAAAGAGTAAATAAAAAGCTTAGTAACTTGTCAGTCGTTTTTTAAAAAAACTTGTATAAAAGAGGGATTGCTGCCTAGATAGATAGATAGATAGATAGATAGATAGATAGATAGATAGATAGATAGATAGATATGAATAGACTATGAAAGTGAGAAGGAGCATCTTACAGAAAGAGAAATAGCTTATGAGAATGTTTATTTACCTTTGTTCAATTAAGAATGTTTTGGGGATCATCATTCTGAACCTAAAACTTTTGACAATATTTCTTTTTAACACATTCTATTTTTACCAATGTCAAAAAGGAAGAAAAAGGAAAAACCTTATTATATATGATATTTCCTTTCAAATGAAAACAAAAAATTAATGTGTCAAACCATAAAAAGTTTTATTGAAAATAATTAGCTTGACAATTTTGGATTATAATTTCTATTGTGCATTTCCTTTCAAAAATGACAGATGTTGTTGTTAAAGTGAAATTGGCCTGAGTAAATTCCATCAACGAAACTGCATTAGCCGTCATTGCAACTCAGAAAATGCATTGAACATTGACAGCGCATCAAAAGCTATTGAAATGATTGAAGATAAAGACAAAGAAGGATAAAACATAGGAATTGAATTTGCTTGTTATAAGAGGCCATTTTCTTTAGGATCAATGTGTAGTATCTGATTCTTCTTGTACAGGCAAGTGTGTATTCTGATATTGTAAAACTGATTTATTTTAAGATTAAATTAATATCTTTTTAAAATGAATTCATATTTTCATAAAGGTAGGATATCCTAGATTTATTTATACTCATCAATTTTCAGTATTTGGGTATGGAGAATAAAAAGAGTACATCAAGGTAGCTAGATAGAAAGAAAAGAAAAGAGTGAAATAGATAGATAGATAGATAGATAGATAGATAGATAGATAGATAGATAGATAGATATTAGAATAGACTGAGATAAATAGATATGAGCAGATTAGCAAAGATGGATAGAGAGTAAAGAAAAGACTAAAATAGATAGATAGGTAGATAGATAGATAGATAGATAGATAGATAGATAGATAAGATAAGCAGTAAAGAAAAATGAGAGATTAGCATAGACACACAGATAAAGTTTATTTAAGTCTATAGAAAACTATAAGATTAAGTAGCAGAGAATATTTTATATATTGTATATTTTAAATTAAAAATTTACAGTTTTCACATCATATTTTCTTTTTGAATTTATTATCAAAAATGATTCAGAATCTTGTGTTATTGTTTTGCTCTCATCAAAAATCCTGATACATCATTATATTATAAATTCACATGTCTGTCAATGCATACATCTTCTGGATTGTGATGAGTAAATTGTTGCCATTTTATATTTTCAATTTTGCACATGCACGTTGTTTGGTTTTGATTTTGTTGACTGCACAGTATAGTAGGGTCAGTTGGGCACCGTCTGTGAGAAAAAAGCACAATGACACAATTTACTCTGACAGAAATTTGGAAACAGCATGCTATATACTGCTTGCCATTTGCACTGGAAGTTCCAATATGAACACTTCAGTGTATTTTGGTGTCAATCTGAGGACAGTGTAGAGTATTCGGAAAGAGTTGGATGAGTCTAAAAGTGATTACGAAGGTATGGCAGCTCAGAAAAGTCACTCTGATCGTTCTGATAAGAAAGGGCTCCCAATTTTGTTGGTGAGGCCCTCAGACTCAACACTGAGGCTTACATCAAGTGCCTTAAGGAAGTAGTTCTGCCCTAGATCAAGAGGGTGGTTGCTGGAAAATCCTGTCTGACAACAGAACTCCAGTCATGGCTGTCAGACAATTTCTGCAACCATCTCACCCCCTTACATCTGGCCACCTAACCTCCCAGGCTGCAACCCCCTTGATTATGATGTGTGGGGTGCAGTTGAGTGAGAGACCAACAAAACCTGTAAAAATGAACTAAAGGCAAGGATTATGGCAGCATTCGCCCCCTTAAGCAAGGAGACCATCCAGAAGAGAGGCAGGAGATTCCAATTTCATGTGGAGGCTGTGGTCGAAGCCAATGGTGATTTTATTGAATAAATTTACTCTTTAGTATTTCAAGATGTTTTTGTGTAATTTTGGTAAATATATCTGTTAAAAAGAGATGTCAGTGTTATTTTCATGTATATTCCGTGTATTTAGGCAGCAAATGTTCTTTAAGGCAAATATTATTAAAAACAACAGTCACACATCACACCTCGCTCACATTATCACACTCTTTGACGACATCACAATACTCACTGGCGAGTTCTATGAAACTCACCATTTGTCTCTATATGATGACTTAAGAAAGTTGAAAGCTTGGACCATATTTCTTGTTTTTTTGCTTTTTTTTTTTTTAAATCATTTCACCCAAGCATGACAGGAATGCCACTAGTACGCAAGTGGTTACAGAGAGTAAAAGTGAAAGAAAAGACTAGGTATAGAGGGAATTGAAGAAATGATAAAAGATAAACAAGGTTCAAAATGACAGAAGATGGCAATAGATGTTGCATTTAAATTTCTGAAGATTGTAGTTTTCAGGAAAGTAAGTAAGTGGAAGGGTGTTTCACTGTCAGGAAGTGCGAGAAAATAAACTGCTGGAGTAGAAGTGATCTTTACATTTAATTATTTCAACAGTCAATGGCTGGATGACAATTTAGTAGCACACTTAAATTCATGTAGTCAGGGTACCAGAGGAAAAAAACTCGTCAGAGCATTAGCCATAAAAATATTTGTAGAAAAGACAGAGAGAAGCCACGTCACATTAGTGAGAAAATGACTGAAGTCAAGATGCCAAGTCGGTATTAATTACATTGCAGATCCTTCTATGGATTTTTCAAGAACCTCAAGATGAATAGCAGGAGCACCAGACCAGATATGGCAGCAGTTTTCAATGCACAGCCGAATGATAGATTTGTAAATGTGCAAGATGGACTCTGACGAGAAAAACTTTCTGGAACGACACAATGAACTAACTTTCATTGCAGTAGATGCAGCTATTGATTCAATGTAGTTGTTCCAATTCATGTCTGGTGAGAAGATGAGGCCAAGAAGACACAGTGAGATGCTCTCCAGGATTCTAGCATCAGCCATGCTGGTGGTAGGCATGGAAGTTTCTCTATGATGGTTAAATGAGAACAGTTTAGTTTTGGAGGCATTAACATTTACAAGCCATTTCCTGCCCCAATCAACCACTGATTGGAGGTCCTTTTTGTACTTTTTTTCCAAAACGAACTTCAGACAATTTCTGATGTAAATTCGTCTTTGTCTGAGAAGGATTATTCATAATTTTTAAAAATCGATCAATAAAATTAATCAACACAAAATATATATTATCACTTTAAACATTATTTTTTAGTGAATGCATATTTATTGAAGGCGCTATTCACGAGTTTTCTGTAGCTGTTGTTTAGAATATGTCGGATTTAACGACCGTTTTCCTTTGTCCAGAGAGACACGGGTTCGAATCTTGCTGTAGGACAGATATTTTTCTTTAATAAAATTTCGCGAATATTTAGACAAATAAGCAATAAATATATTGTTTAGTTTAATAAATAAATGGAGCGTCTACTACTCAAATAACGTTTTTTTTAAAGTGATAAAAATTTGTCGGATTAATAAATAAAAATCCATTACTTCTTTAGAAAAATTATGTGTGTGTATGTGTGTGTGTTGTTGGAGATCTGTTATTAGTTGAATTAAAAGCGGTGACAAATAAAATGTTCATATGTGATGTAAATGATGCGTCAGGTCATCATCTTTAGTAGGGGTGAAAGGAAATAAAAATAAATTTTAACATATCGATATGTTCATGTGTTTGAATAAATAAATGATTAACAAGAAATAAAATGTGTATGCATGCAAAAATTACCGAAAATAATATATATATATATATATATATAAATGATGGTTAACGGTCATAGCTCAATCAGTCCAGGGAACAGTAGTATTAAAAATAAAAAGTGCTCAATACACAGAAAAAAAATAAGTAAAAATAAAAAATAACATGTATTGTAGAGCATTTAAGTTTAAAAAATCATGAGGTCAATTAAACATGATTTTTAAACTATATATATATATATATATATATATATATATATATATATACACACACACACATATATATATATATATATATATATATATATATATATATATATATATATATATATAAAAAAATATACTGAAAAAACAAACAAAAATCCTAATATGCGATTATGCTGTTTTAATGTTTAATGTCAACGTCAGACGTTTCGGTCTAATAGACCATCTTCAGGACATATTCATAAAACATAATTAACATAAACCATATACAATTCAACGTGAAAAAGACGATGGACATAAAAGCAATACCAATCCAAACAGATAACTTAAATCTTTTATAAGATCAGTGTTCCGTTTAAATATGATCACGTCATCGTCATGTGGAGAGAGAGAGAGACAGAGACATAGACAGAGAGAGAGAGAGATCGAAAATACCGAACACGATTTTCCGTATAAATCAGAACGTAACCGCGATTTTTCATGAACAAGCACTTTGACTTACGTCACCACATTTCTCTGACATATATTAACATAATTAGGACGAAAAAAAAAAAAGAAGCATGACGGACAATATAAATATAAACAATGAAATGAAAATAATGCATACAATGAAAATATATAATGAAAATATATGTTTGAGGCAAATGGCAGAAGATTAATGAAGATTAATATTAAATGGAGATTGTGTTGTAACTACAAAGCGTCGTGGGTCGAGATTGCCGCCGTAACCAGGGACTTACTGTATGTATGTATGTATGTATGTATGTATGTATATATATATATATATATATATATATTGATTAAAAAATATACATAATTTAAATTTTAATACACACACATTAATATATATACAAAATTTAAATTTTAATACATACATACATACATACATACATACATACATATATATTAATAATATACATTCTTGGAATGCTACATGTGTCTCCACTGATCTTTTTTCTGGCTTCACACACACACACACACATATATATATATGATTAACTAAAAAAAGTAATATCTTTCAGTGCACAGATCCATATATTTGCTAATGATATAAACTAGAATTGTACATATTTCTCTTTCAACATTTTTCTTATTGTCCTCAATTTTTAATGCACATTTTAAACCAAGCTAAAATTTTAAAAACGAAACATACACACAGATGCCGTAAGTTATATATATCAATGATTAAAAAACAAAAATAGAATAAAAAAAGAATACCAATATACATGGAACATCTACACGATTACCAGCAAAAAAAACATAGACTTTAAAAACTGAAATATAACATAATCATTTCCACATGCAATATTTTCTGATGAAATTAAATAAATAGCGAAACATGTCAAATTTATACGGGGGGGGGTTCTTTGTTCCTTATTTCATCATTCTCATAGAATTAATCCATATCTTCATTTCACACACACACACACATACATGCATATATATATATATATATATATAAGCAAGTGTAAATGGATATATATATATGTATGTATATTTGGGCAGCAACCTTTTAAACATCTTTCATTAAATATGGCAGACAAGGAAGATTTAATTCATTTTTTATTTAGTTTTCCAGCATCCTTATATTTTTCCATTTTGTAGGAGTAATTGAGTACAGAAATCTTATTGTCCTAAGCATTTTCGGACACGTCTTTAGTCAGTTTTGTTTTGAGTGTTTTTAGTTTTTAACTCATGTTTTGACTGTTTAAGGCTCAGAATAAACACACTCATTCAAAACAGCACAAAAATAAAATATAATATAAACAGTCAAAACATGAAGAAAAACTAACAACAACTTTTGCCACTTGGTGTTGACCACATTGTCCACTTTTATATTTATGTAAATATATTCATATGGAAAAACTATATAAATTTTTAAATATAAAGAAACAATTTTGGGGGTAAAATTATGACAAAGTATATATAAACAATGAAAAAATATGAACAATATATATATATATATATATCAAACAATGTATTAAAGTTATCAAAGCCTCATTACAAAAATGTACATTCAAACAGAAATGTATTTTGCACGCTTCGCAATTTTTTTATTCAACATAATTAACCAACTGAGAGTGCAATTGGAAGCCATGTAACATTGTGAAGAGGTTCAATTCCTGCGCGTGATGACAAATAATGGTGTCTGGATTTTCAGCCACATTCTCGTGCACTGCAGCAATGTTTTCAGCTAAACGTCGTAACCAAGCACACAATGGTTGTTTTCACATCTGACACTGATCCAGTTTGTTTGAATTCACAAACAATTTTTCTAGTTGCATTCTTGAAACTTTAACACATTTGATTGTTACTCTTTCCATGGTTGAAATTGCCAAAGACTTAAGTTGTTAAATCTGAAAGAAAAAGAAAAAAAATCATTAGATGCTTAAACTTATTTTCATATTTAGAATCAATCCAAGTTATTGGAACACCCTTTATATGCACCTCTTATAACTGATGATAATTGACAGATTTTCTATCATCAAAATGTCAGGTACTTAATAAAAGTGATAAAAACCAAAGTATAAAGAAACTAAATGAAATACACAAACACATCTAAAAAAATAATTGAAATTTAAAAGTTTAAAATTTCAACATTTCAGCATTTTCTATCTATGGCTAATTACAAGAAACATTTGCATTTTTATATTCCCCCTCCCCTTCATACACATATATAATTACATTGAGAAAAACATTACTTTAGTTTGATGAAGTCCTAAAGGAGGGAGCATATTACACAAAATGTTTCCACTTTGTTATTAATTTGTTCTGTTATATAAAAATGTATGTATCATATTTTCCAAGACTCTTTTAATTTTGTTTATATTAGTTAATCAAGGAGAGAAAAAAATGCAATGTGAAACCACTCCACTATCTTTCCCAATAAGTCATGTCACTGGCGGTATGTCTATCTAAGTATGACCAAGCTGTCTTTACATGGTACTATGAGAATAAGATGAATGGAATCATATGAACTCATGTGGATGACTTCTTCTGGGCAAACACTGAGAAATTTGAAGAAAATGTAATACAGAAAATTAGGAAAATCTCTATGGTCAAATCAAGGAAGTTTCAAATTTCTTGTTTATGAGATTTGATAGCAAAAGGAGTTCATAATAACTAGTCAAGATGAGTTTGTCAAATCAATCCCTATGATACCTGCAAAGGCTGATTATAGTTCAAACACAGTTTTCCCAAATGATGAGCTCAAATTATGCAGAAGCTCTGTAGGAAAGCTAAATTGGCTAGCAACACAGACACAACCTCGTTTAAGTTATGAGATAATATGACATCATCTATTAAAGACAAAAAGGTGGAGAGTATATCACTGGTTCAAACATCATCATCTAGGATTTACTTTATCACCAATACTCTCAAACCAGTATCATGCAAAAAATGTTGACCTATATTGACTATGCAGATGACTTAGCCATCATTAGGCACCATTATCAATATCACAGTTCTCCTACATCATCTAGAAAATGCTGCTAATGATGTTGGGCTCTATGTCAATGCCTCTGAAACTGAATTCATAGGCTTCAACCAACAAGGCTCAATACAAACTGTCTCAAGAAAATCTGTTGAATCTTTTACTGATCTAGAAAACAAAATAACTTCTACTGAAAAGGATGTGAAAATTTGCACACCTAAAGCCTGGGTTGCCTTGAATAAAAATGCATGTAATCTGAAAATCTGATCTACCAGAAAACCTCAAGAAGAAATTCTTTTGAACCCTTGTAGAGGCAGTTTTATTGTATGGTGCTATTGCCTGGGTACTAACTAAAACCCTAGAATTTAAGCTTGATGGAACCTACACTCGGATGCTGAGAGCTATACTTAACATCTCCTGGAGACAACATCAAACTAAATCACTGATCTATGGACCCATCCCTGATATTTCTGCAATCTTACATGAATACAGATTTTGTTTTGCAGGACACTGCTGGAGAGCAAAACAAGAACTTGCAAGCAATCCACTGCTCTGGACACCTAGCCATGGAGCAAGACTTAATGACTTTCTGAAAAATGTCATGATGCTATTTCTAACCTTAGGTCTCTGGGTGAAACCAGGAAAGAAATGTGCACACACCAGAAATCAAAGGAAATAAAATAATAATAATAATAATAATAATAATAATAATAGAAGTAGGTAGGTTCACCTAATAATAACAGGTACACCGAATAATAATAATAATAATAATAATAATAAATAAGACAGCTAGAAAAGCTAAGAAAATATCCTCCAAACTGTTAATATTTAACCTAGGCAATCTTATTAGAATGAAACTCATAATCTATGGTAATGCATTATTTGCTGGACTTCATAATGGAGAATCACAAGCAGTATATTTTTCTGGGATGTATGAGGGTCAAGCAGTATATTTTTCTGGGACAAGCTTTGGTAGGGTGAAGAACTTATTATTGGTGATTATTTTTCTTTCACAAAATGACATTCTGCTACCAGAAGTGTTTAACTTTTGAAATTATCCAGCATAAATCTCAAAAGCAAATGAAAGAAACTCTCTTGGAAAAGAGTGGGGTCATATTTAATTAGCAGGTTGGACAGGGTAACTCAACAATATTTGTTAGCCAAGGGGTTCAATCCTTGGGAGGATGAGTATTAATAGTTATCTGAAAGGTAAAAGAGCAGAGTTACCAATTCACAGATATTAAAGAAAAAGTACATTTTCTAAGTTTAGCTTCATTTGACACAAGGTCATATTGTGTTATTTTTTATACAGAGATATTTTAATTAATAACAGCAGAGAAGAGGAAGAAAGAAAATAAATTCTTTCTATAGTTGAAAAGCCTACAAGAAAGTATATTGACATGTCAGGGGGTTACACAAAAAGAGCATTATCTTTGCTGAATAAGCTTAAACACTTACATCAGTGTCACTAACGAAGATCAATAAAATCTCTCATTTTTATCAAACAGGTTTCTTTGTTTAAAGGCAAGGGTTTAATTGGTTCCAAGATAACTGAAGATGTCCTTGTGCATTCTTATAGCAATTTCCTGGCACATGCCTAACTTAATTATTTGTCATTTTGAGAAGCCTTATATTTCTTGTTCTTGCCTTCTGATTGGTCAATGTTGAATTCTGATTCAACCTTTCAATTGAGAACTGATTAATTTGAACCAAGGTTTTCTTTATTTTCATTTTCTTCTCCTTTTCTTCTTCTTTCTAATTTTCTTCTTATTTTTCCTCTTCTTTTTCTGTCTTTTGTTCTTTTTTATTTTCCCTTTTTCTTTATTTTCTTTTATTTTACTTTTTTTTCTGCTTTCCTTCTTTTTATCATTTTCTCCTTTTTTATTTTTTTTAAAATTTTTCTTCTTTTTCATTTTTTACTTTTTCTGCTTTTTCATTTCCTTCTTTTTGCTCTTTTTCATTTTCTTCCTCTTGTTTTTCTTGTTGATCATTTCCTTCTTTGCTTTTTCTTTATTTTCTTTTCCTCTTTCTTTTTTTTTTCCATTTTCTCATTCTCCTTGTTCTTCCTTTTTCATTTATCTTCTTTTCATTTTTATTTTTCATTTTCTTTTGATTTTTCTCCTTATTCTTTTTCATTTTTCTTCTCTTTCTCATTGCATTTTTTCATTTTCTTTGCTTTTTCCTCCTCTTTTTCCTTTCCTTCTTTATTCTATTTTTTCCTGTTTTTTTATTTCTTTTTCCTCTGTTTCCATCTTTTTTCTGCTTGTAAGTCTTTTCTTTTTCCTTCTCTCTTTCTTTTTATTTCTATTTTTTTTTTTTTCATATTAAATAAAGTAACCTGGATTTTTTCTCCTTCTTATATGTGCCATGTCCCTTTAGAATGTTGGTGATCATGGCTCTCCCCAACTTCCTATCCTTTGTAGGTCTTGATAAATTTTGTCTTTTTGTTATCTTTCCTAAACCCTGTTCTGCTATCTTTTAAGCTCGCTAGGTAGGTTATGCCTTCTTTTCCTCTGTCCCTCTTGCCTTTAATATCTCCAGCAAGCATCAAATTTTAGAGGCTCACTTTTCTCACTATGTTCCCTAGAAATTTCAAATATTTCTTGCTGATATAAATGTCCTTTTTGTTTTCATTTTCTCTAATACTTTGTCCTTGCTCACATCTTTAATCCATGTTATTCTCAGCATTCTTCTGTAGAACCACATTTCTATTACTTTAAGTCTTTTCTTCATCTGTGAGGAGATTGCCCACCATTAGAATGATTTTAGTCCTTTCTTCAACCAAGATTTGCTTAACTTATAATAGTTTTCATAATTATCAAAATCAATTAAAATAGTTGTTACAATTATCAAAACCAATTAAAATATTTGCTACAATTATCAAAATCAATTAAAATAATTGCCATAATTATGAAAACCAATTAAAATAGTTATTACAATTATCAAAGAAATTATGACAATAATCAAAAGCAATTAAAATAATTGCCACAATTATCAAAACTAATTAAAATAGTTGCTATGATTATCAAAACCATTTAAAATAGTTGTAATTGTCTAAACCAATTAAACAATGTTTACCTGGATAGTCATTTGTTATAGTACCAAATAAAAGTTTCAGTATAAAATCATAATGGAAATTAACCAAATACCACAAGGAAGACATGTCCAAATAATAGATACAATTTTTGTAGATGCTATAACAGTCATAATAAATTAGCAGATCTCCTGCATTAACCAATTCCATGACAAATCCTTTAAAACTTAAATATATACCTAAATAATTTGCTAAAATGTCATTCAGTTTTATATATATATTTTTAAATTTCATCATGGCTCTCCAAGTCTTCCATTTCTTTATTATTGGTGATTTGCTAGTGGAGTGATTTCCCATTGTCTTCTGCACAGTTTTGTATTCAAAGCAGTAATTTTCCTAGACTGGCTACAACCCAAAACTAGAAATCCCAGTCTACTCTGCTATTTAACCTATAGTTAGGGGTAGAAAATATGCATATATATATGTGTATTATTTTTTAAAATATGTATTCATCACAACACAGAAATTGCCATGTTTCAAAACCAAAACCTAAGTTTTAAATTAAACTTAAAAAATTAAAGTTCAGTTCCATTTTCAAGCGATGCAAAACACCCTTCGAAAAAAATTGATTTATTCTATTTATATGCCAAATAGTATTATATATTTTAAGTTGGTGGGGGAATGAGAATTCAAAATTTTTTATTAAGGGGGTGTTGGCTTTTTTTGACAAATGAAAATACAAGTATGTGACAAAGTGAAAATTGGTTCAGGTTAGGTGGGGGTTTGAAATTTCTGTCTGCTGATACTGACTTCCTTTCATGTGAACACGTCATCATAGTCTATTTTTTATTTTGGGTTACACTACAATACAACTAGCATTTTTATTTATTTATTTTCTTATTTTTTAAACTATATCAAGATTTTCTTAAAGGGGTTTTCAAATATGCTTAAGTCATATTATTTATATTTTTATTTATAAAGATCTAAAATATTTTTATTATATTTACTAATAAACTATATATGGTATTGTAAGATTAATATATTAGTATTTAATTATGCATTTATAAACTATTTTATTTATGATCAGATAATAGATATATAATTATGCAAATTATTTTTATAATAAATTATTTATTAAGGAAAATATGAGACAATGTCTGCAAAAACTGTTATTTCATTTCTTTGATTTAATAAATTTTTATCTTCCATTGTATCTTAATACATAACTTTTCATGTAGGCACAAAAGATTAAAGATTTAAAGAACTACATATACTCATTTTTTTTATTAGTTTCCATTTTACTGTGAGAGTTTTATTTGTTTCTTTTAAATGCCAAAAATATTTGGATAGGAATGTTTGGTTGTGATACTTAATATTATTTAAGGAAGTCAGATGTTGACTCAATCTTAATTTAAATTCATTTTTAGTAGATCCAATATATAATTTCACAATATTAGGATTCTCAATAGATGAGGTAGTGCATTGGTAATTATAATATGCTCTACAGTGTATTGAGCACTGTTTTTAAAAATAAATGTAAAAGAACTCTGGATAATAAATCTGACTGTTCTTTCTTTTTTTATTTTGATATATATATATATATATATATATATATATAAACTCAGAGCCGAAAAAAGAGAAAAAGAAGATAAGAAAATTATGAAATGATGTAAGCATGTTATTCGACACATACGCACATACACACACACAAAGAAGAAAACATTAACGTAACACCAATAAAAGGCACATAAATAATCTTTTTAACTTAATATAAAAATAATGAGAAAATTGACAATCAATTGCTGAAACCTTGCAACATGTGGCCCAAATTATTATGAAATGGTTCAACTACAAAACTCTGTAGTTGGAATGCTGAAACATCAATCAGCTAGGTGACAAATTTTATATTTGTATTAATCCTATATATATATATATATATATATATATATATACATATTAGCGCTCACTCAGAGCTTCATGCACAACGCAATCTTCAGGTGCTGAGTATAGAGTAACCATTATGTAATTTAAATTTTAATAAGAACATCTGGTTACCGCAATGTTGGTGCAGTCATATATTATAAGAGGATTAGATATTTATTTTAAAAACTATATTTGACATTTATAATAAATGGTATATATATATACATATATGTAAAGAAAAATATCTTTTAAAGATCCAGTGATGGTTCCCAATAGAAAATGCAGGTTCAAATCATGCCAGAGGACACATATTTTTCTGGCAAGATTTCTTGAATATTCAAGCCAGTAGATGTAATCAGGCAGAAAATATTGTTGAATAAAAAAATAATTAAAAAAACAGAGCTTCTACTTGAATATGAGTATCCATCAAAAATAACATTTGAACAAAATAAATTAAAAATAATAATGTGTTGGCTTTCCTTTAATCTATATTCATTATATATGCGTGTATATATATATATATATATATATATAATTCTCCATGATTTTCTCGTGTACATTCATATCTGCTCAATGTGTATTCAAATGTAAACAAATGATGTCACACATTATGAAATGGACAAAGTCCGACAACTATCATAAGACATTTTTTTATGTTTATACATTCCTTTTATCGATACCAATATTTAAGTAAATGCTCTGTTTATAATAAACCGTATTAACAACATTAACCAGCCTGAATGTATGAGAAATTTTCATAGAAAAACAGTCATATATATATATATATATATATATATATATATATTTTTGTGAAAATATATAGAAAATAGGAAAGAACTGGTTAGGTAGATCCAAAGTTCCTTAGTATTTTAGTTATTATTTTAAAAAAATAGTGCTTGATACAAATGTAGAGCATAAATATAATTATCTATTTAAAAATATGATTCAACTCATGAAGAGGTCTCATGTTTCAAAACAAGAGCCGAAAACTTCAATATAATTATTTGAATTCAATTTAATTCAAATAATTATATTGAAGTTTTCAGCTCTTGTTTTGAAACATGAGACCTCTTATGTCGCCAGTTGGAATCATATTTTTAAATAAATAATTATATATATATATATATATATATATATATATATATATATGATAAAATATAGTTTTAAGATATGCTAGATTTATTGGTTAAAGTGCTCAATATCAGAAATAAAGTATATATAAATATAAAAGTGGACATTGAGGCCAACCCAGTGTCAACATTTTTATGCTTAAACACGATCGTCAGGTCATTGACTGTGTTTAAGCATGAGGCAGACTGCCATATATATATATATATATATATATATACTCTCAACTCTCCCATCGAATTCGACGTATGAGGGTCAAGCAGATCAGTTCCCAGGAAACTGACAGTCCAACAACAGCACATGAGATTTGATTATAGTGGTGAAGGTTTCGTGCAGGACCATCCACACTTTTTGAAGGGCCGATTATAACGATATATATATATATATATATTCAAAGAGGTTTGGTTAAATAAGTTAGGCATATCATGTCAATTAGTTTTTGTTGTGACCTTAAAAACTCGTGGATTAATTTTGTGGTAGATTTAGAAAATTGAGTAAGAAAAGTACCAAAATTTTCTTTCAAATAGTTTTTATTTTACCAAGTACTTTCAATTATATCTGAGACCATCTTCAGAGGGTTAAGTTGTCTGCGTTTAAGTATGTGTTTCTGTGATTTTTAAAACATTTCAACTGTTTGTTTTTTACTGCTTATGCCATGTCCTAGATTTCAAAGTTCAAATTTCATATGTTTTTTCGGGTTTTTTTTCACGTAAGGGTAGTAACTTTTTTGTTTTTCAATATCTCTAATAAAAATGTCAATATGTACGTTGGCTTTAGTACAATGATGCTAACAAAAAGACTTACATTTCATTTGGCCAAACATAGCTCAATACATCGACACTTAAAGGAACACGCATGTCCACATTCACTGATTAGGTGGATATTAGTTGAAAATATATCTATATTATATAAAAACGATAACAAGCAAAAACTAAAAATTTATGGACTTTCCTGTCATTTTCAATGTATAAGGGTTCAACAGTGTGTTCCATTCTTGATGTCTTCCTTGTGTTTGTGCCTTTGATGATTTTAAGGCCAGCTTGAGACTCACATAAAATCTCATCCCTATGGAACAAGAAACAACACCCAATGTGAAGGCTGCAGGAATGTCATAGCAGTGTCCAGTGTTCTGACTTGTAATCTGAATAGGTGTTCAGTGTGTGATTACTCAAATGTTGCAATGTTCCTCTCTCACAGGCCAAGCACAAAGAGCAAGATTTTGGTAAGTGCCT
>CAHIKZ030005060.1:487500-542500 GCA_903632075.3 Acanthosepion pharaonis | reverse complement strand
GATTGTAGGATATTATATGATATTATATGATATTATATTATATGATATTATATGATATTATATGATCTAATGACATGAAAGATTTCTTTCATGTTGGTTGTTTGGCTGGTTGATTTTTTTGGTGGCATATCAACACCTCTATGGGTTATTTAATGCAGAAATCTAAATATTTTGTATGTAATTTTATTCTTTCAACTACAGATATTTTGTGCATAATTTTATATTTTCAGAGTAAAGGTATGTTTTTTAGATACATAGTTTTTAGATAATAAAATGCATTGTTGGTAATTTTATTATAAAAATGTATTTTTATATTTTTTGAGTGTTGTATTGATTGTTATTTTGCTATAAAAATGTATTGTTGATCATTTTATTATAAAAATGTATTATTGATTTTTGTTTGGGTGGGGGTTAACTATTTGCCCATAGCTGAGACCCTAACAGGTGCTACCACCCCAGGGTTAGGCGGACCTGGGAACAACAGCAATTAAGAGATGGTTCCACACTCCTCAAAATCTCCAGTCTCCAAATCAGAGGACTTGGATTTAGTTTAGCGTCATACCCAGGATGACACATTTTATTACCATACTTTGTTTTGGTTTCTGTAGGAGGATCAATTTACAATTAATTTACATAGTAAACTGAACCCTCTATTAATTATTATTTTTGATTGCATAACGCCATCCATTTTCTATGTCTTTCATAAAATAATCCAAAAAGATTGGGTCAAAAATCTATTATAAAACATGTGCTTCATCTGATTTTTTCTTGAGACCTAAATCAAATTGAAATTGTTTTTTCTCTTTTATTTATATTATAGGTCAATGGACTATACAGGCGTAGGGTAAGTGGGTTTTTTTGTTTTTTTCCAGAATTATCCAAAAAATAAACATTAAATTTTGCATGTTTTCTTTTTCTTTTGCTTTTTTATTTGAATGAATCTAGTTTTGACAGTTTGTATTTTTAGGATTGACTGTCAAAGAATACTCCACATATTCCTTATATACCTGTTTTTCTTTAAAATTAAAAGACAATGTAGACATTGAAAATTTGTGCTTCTGCCAGATTCAGGCAGAGTAAGGATAGAAAGTCAGATGTTTTATGTTTTCTTCTTTAAAAGGCTGCTTCAAGCTGTTCCAATGTTAGGGGTTGAGAAAAATTTACAAAAACTATTGATCATATTGATTTTATAATTATCATTATAAATAATGTTAATGTGACAAATATTTACTACAATTTGAAACAAAAATCATCAAAAAATCTTTTAATATCCTCTATTTAGACCAGTTTTCAAATTTAGTGAAATTTTTTAACTATTTTTCTTTTTTTAAATCTTTACAAACTGACCTTACTAGCCTGATAAAGTTTCAAATATGTTTTTAATTAAATCTTTCATTTATATAAATTCATAGCATCATGATTCAGTCATTAAAGTCTTTTCCTTCACTTTTTTATGGCCTGATGCCACCTTTCACATAAATTTTATTTTCAAGCATAAAAGAAGAATCTTAATTTGATGAATCCTCTGATGAATTTTTGGAATATCTTTAGAACTGCTCATCAAATAAGTAGTGCTTCCTGAAATCAAATATGTTATAGTCTGAAGGTGACAGGTATGAAAAAATTTACTGCGTGTGGAAGAACTTCCCCAACCACCTCTCTGATTCATTTACTGTATCACATTTGCAACTTGAGGATAAATGTATAGCAAAATCACCAGTTGAGTTCCATACCAAATAAAATATGTTTTCCATTTCAATGCATCTTTCACTTTGAGTCAATTACTCACTGTAACATTACACAGTAAAAGTTTGCTTCCAGCAATTCATAGAGTTTAAAAGATTTTCTCAACGGAATATTGTGTTTCGGTTGATATGACACAAATTCTACTGAGTCTAGCTATGATTTTCTTCATTTTAGATTATCATAATGAATCAGTTTTTCATTACCATCTTTCATCATCTTGTCAAAAGATTACTTTTTTCTCTCTTTTTTGTTTTACAATAATGTTCCACTTGTACAATGCCGAAGAGCCACTCAATGTAGAGGGTGTAAAATAGTAACAACTCCAAGTAGAAGCTTATGAAGTTTTATTTAATTATTTCACTCATTCTGCTTTAATACTGAAAAATATTTATTTCATTGTGATGGATGGTTACAAGTAAGAGGAGAGATGGGATGTACTTATTTTATTAGCACAGATAGTTACAGAGTAAAAGATGAGAGGCACAGTTTATGAAGATATGTGGGGAAGATAATGGTTAGCCCTAGACTTGAGTAGGTTAAGATTGTTATGATTGGAGAAACATCCTCTTGGGAGTTGGTTCCACAAAGTAATGGTTCATGGAAAGAAGCTGTTCAAGTAGGACTTACATTTCATGAATTGAATACAAAGATAACAAGGATAGTTTACTACAATGTGTCTCTTGGACAAGAAGAGAAAAATAAATGTAAGTGCTGACCAATATTCATTTCCACAATTCATGTGCATCTTATTTTCCTAGTGTCAGATTTTTTCTGTGAATTATTACTGGTTAACTTCCTTTGCTTAGAAAAATGTCTTCTCTCTTCCAATATGTCTTTCAAATGAGCCTGTTGCTCATTCATGTATTGAATATGAACAGCTTATTTAGGTTTCAACAATTCACATGAAAAGAATCATATTTGAATTCTGCTTGACACAAGAAAACACTTTTGTTTTATTTTTTTGTCACACAGCGTAAGTTTTCAAATACGCCAAGTACATTATGTTACCTGTCAATAAGGACAGATAGATTATGTACCCAGTGTATCAAAAAAAATGACACTGTATGACAAAACAAATAATAATTCTCAAGAATTGTTATTATTATTATTATTATTATTATTATTAATAATAATAATAATTTTTTTTACTAGAGAAAATACTTTTGTGCTTATATTTGCATTCAGCAAAATTTTAGAAAAAATGGAAACAAAAATCTCACTTATACATCACAAAGCAGCAGTTGAATTTTCTAGGTCACATAATGATGGAAGAGGGCTTGGAAAATTTGATACTCACAGGACAGATTAAAGACAAGAGGAAAACAATGCATAACCTACCTAGTGAGCTTGTTTAAATGGATGACAGAATAGATTTTAGGAGACATAACAAAAAGACAAAATTTATTAATAGCTACAAAGAACAGGAAATTATGGAGAGCCATAATCACTAACATCCTGAAGGGATACTGAATATAGAAGAAGAAGACCAAGAATGTTACGCAATGCACACAAACAATGAAAAAAAAGTACAAACTTTATAGAATATATTTTTAAAGTTTCCTTTTTTTTTTAAATATTCCTGAAATCAAGCTGATTCTGTTTTTCCTCTTGAAACAATTATCAATTCCTTGTTATAAATATCATTCTAAATGTTCATTTTGTTGGTAAAAATGAGTAAGTGGATAATAATGTTTTTTTTTCTGCACATTTCTTTTAAATAATTCCCACTATCTTAATTTCAATTAACAAGAGGACCGTCATTATTTTTGCAAAGCATTGAACTGTATATCTTTGTCAGGCAAAAGAAAAAAAAAGGAATAAAAGTCTTTTGAGCCAAGCAGTGTAAAGTTTTTGTTGTGGTCTCAGTAACTGACCCAGAAGCTGTTTGCTAACATGGGAAACTCCCTTTTTTGTATTATTTGTTTTCAACTCAAGGTCATCATTTTTTCTCCTTTTATTCTGGTCTTGTATTCAATTTCCCACATCACTTCCTTTCACTCCACTTTTTTCTAATAAAAATCCTTCCTTTCTATGAAATTTTAGAACAAGACCTGACCTTTATCAAATCGTTTTTTACCTCCATTATATTCCCTAGTTTTATTTATTTACTTTGTTTTTTAGCTGCTTATTTTCTGCATTGTCTGGCAGGAGTTTATGTACCTGGGGGGAAACATTTTGAACCAAAGTTGCATGCAAAATATTGTTTCCTGGCCGCTAAAGAGAGGAAGCCTTTGGATAATCAAACCTTTCCTTTTTCAGTGAAAAGCAAAGGCATTTGACAAGAAAACAAAAAATAATTCACTGGGAATTCTTTACATTTGGTAATTATAACATTGAGAATCATTTAGTTGAAAAGAGAAAGCTGTCATTAAAAGATTTTCAGCTAAAATTCCTCACAATCTCTGTGATTTAGTGATGCTCACTTCTGGTATTTTAAAACTTAGTTATTGAATAGAAATATTGTATGGAAGAAATTAGTAATGGATAATGAACATTAATAAAGTGAAATGCAATTTTCTTTCTATGTAATTACAAATTAATGTAAATGAAAAGAGATTGACTTTCATCAAAATGTTCACTGATAAATGGTTGAATTTTGCTTTTAAAGGTAAGCAAGGGGAACTAAAGGTATATTCTTAAGAAAGAACACAGGTTATGAGAAGGGTAAAATTGATTATTGTTTTCTTATTTTACCATCAAATTAATTTAGGCTTTTGAAAAAATAAATAAATAAATAGATAAATAAAAATAAAACAAGGTAAATGTAACTTGGTTCAAATCTTCTTGAGTCAGGAATTTTTTTCTCTTTTCCTTTCAGGATTAGGAATGGTAAGAAAAAGTACTTTTTATTCATATTACTGACTATGGTGTCATATTTATATTTGCATTATATACTACCTTTTATTTCTCAGACAAAATGTTTCTAAAATTATACCCAAGGTCTTAGAAATGTTTTTACAAAAGTAGAAATTATAGACAGAGAATTTGAGTACCACCTGGAGTTGTTTATATCAACTAAAGATTACTAGTAGAGACATGAATTCATTTTCGCTGCATTCTATCCTATCACCAGATATCTTCACAAAATGTCTCATCACTGACATACCATGATAGTTGATAGAGAAGAAAGTAGCTGAGTAAGGATTTGGGCAAAACACGCCCCTATAAATGACATTAACTGTATAGAAAGTAGCAACAATAAATAGCTGGCCTATTCTTGTCATCAGCATTGAGCTTACATATATATATATATATATATATATATATATATATATATATATAATACAATGCTTGGTGGGGCAACACTTTGATTCTAGATGGAGTGAAGTGTAAATCTTTGTTTAAATATTTCTGTCATTTTAAGTTTTTTTTAAACAGTATTTCAATACCTTTAGTGCTATTTAATGCCATAATTTGTTTAATGGGGGATATCTCGGTTTTAGTTTGAAGGTAGAGTTAATTTTAAATGTTTTTATTGATAGGTCTTGTTTGCACAAGAATCAAAACTTTTTATAACTAACTTTTTCATAATGTCCCCCTCATGACAAGTCCCTCCCCTTCCACATTCTGATGGGTAATGCACTATACAAGGCAGAGACATTCAACTCCCTGATTATTCACTATTCTTAAATTTATTTGTTATTATTTTATTTTATATGCATACTCACTGTCATTTTTTATGTGTACTATGCTAGTATTTTAATCTTGAGTGGTCCTTGTACAGTATGAATATTATTGTAAAAACAAAAGAAATTTATCACACACAGGAAAATAATAAAAACTTAACAGACATACCTTGTCAGACATTTTTAATGAAACATGTATTAAAGAGAGATTACTACCCAAATTCACATACATATATAATAAGCATTTTTTATATACTGTATATAAATATGATATCTGTTACTAAATTCAACAGATACATCTGAGGTTGTGTTTATACAAAATTTGGCTTATGGATACATCACATTGAAATACTGGTTCCTATACAATCAGCAAAGTTAAGTTATATCAAGGTTGGTCAGTACCTGGAGGGGTGACTGCTTGGGAATATCACGTGGTGTTAACTTGGATGTGGGGTGGTGTAATGGATAATGGCTCAAAATAGTTAATCAGAGAGCTGAGTTCCAATTCCTGTTGTGTTCGTCATATTCACTTACATGCAAATACACTTGGTAATGTTATGAATCCACCTATTCACCCACCAGTTATGGGTTAATTAGTAAAACTTATATCACTAAACCATTATTATCTCCCATGCCAACCCCAAAATATTTGCCATCTTAAAATTTTTTTCTGGCTTTAAATAACTTGCAAACAGTTGCTAAAAGAAAAGAAGTATGATATGTCTTTTGAACTTACTTTATCATTTAATATATATATATATATATATATATATATGTAAAGAGAGAGATAATAAGATTTGGAAAAACTTATTTTCCAAATCTTATTTTCTCTATAAGTAAGTTTTTGTACAGACTTTTCTAACAATTTCACTTTTACCTATATATATATATATATATATATATATATATATATATATATATATATATATATATATATTGATTCCATTTCCTTTACTTTAATTTACCAAACATATACACACACATACATATTGGTAAATCTTATTTCTCTTTTATTTTAACAATTATAGTCACTCATTTCTCTGACCTGTTCCCTCCATTAATGAAAGACTCCATTAAATTTTCACTCCTAACTAAAAAAATATAAGTTATAATAAATAAAAGTAATGAAAAAAAAAAACTGTTTTTTAAAATGTTTGAAAGTCCTGATTATTTTGATAAAAAAATCTTTTTTTTTAAATTACTACTTTACGAGATGCAATTTTCATGATATCAATCCTGGTGAATGGAAGCTAAAAATTATTTTTCTTCTTTCTTAAAAGCCAGTCCTTGATTAGGAGGGTATCATCAATTTTTCAATTTAATCCCTTGAGTTGAAACACTGAAATTTAAATCCATTCCGTAGCTGTTGTATTCGCAGTAGATCACGGAGGTAGTCAAGAAGAAAAAGAAAAATCTCCTTAAGCAGTTAGTTGTACAAAGGAAAGCATTTTGAAAATAACAGACCTCGAACAAGGATCAACTCAGTAAACAAAAACGTTAAGAAAACTCATAAAATAAATCATGAATCAAACGATTTCAATAGATCTACTTTTCTGTGGTAAGTTGATCTCACCATGGTTGCTGTTCACTCACTTAAAAGTGTTTAAAAATGATTAAGCTCAATTCAATGCTCTCTTGTTTCTTAGCTTTTTAGTTTTATTTGGATGAAAAGGATTTAAAAAAAAAAAAAGAAATATATTTGGGGGATATACTGAGTCAGTTTCCTTGGAAAACCTTATTGAAAAATAAATTTCTGAAACATTTCACTGAAAAAAATGAAGATAAAGAAAAGAAAAACAGAAGACAATAGAAGCAAGCAATTCATCAAAAACTTGTTTTAGTTAAAAAGAGTCTCTGACATAGATACTGGTCTAAAATGGACTCCTTCTATTTCCTTTCTTTGCTTTGCTTGCTGGCAGTCTGCCTTCCCATGGTAACAGAGTTTTGAAAAATTTGAGGAATTTGTGAAAATGAGGAAGAAAAATCAAACCTCAACGAAAACTGTTTGGATAATTGAGAATTTACATACACTATGGAAGGCAACGAGTGAAATTGAATTAAAGTGTGTCAGAACAAATTTGTGGGGTAAAAAAAAAAATGCTATTTGATAATTCAATAAGGTATAAGAAAATTGTTATTCCTATTTTTTCCTTCCTATTTGGTAATCATTTGTCCAGGCAATGAGAGGTGAAACTTATTTGCATTCTTCAGAAAGTGGAATTAATAGCAGGCAAGATTTGTGTAAGCTTCCATAGTTTTCTTGTTGGCTTATCTGTCAGAATAGTTATAGATAAATATAATATGCACCCACACAAACACACACACACTAACATATAGCTAGAAACATGAGTCCTTAACACTTATACACTCAGTACCTGAAGATTGCATTTGACATGAAACTCTGAGTAGTGCAAACAGTGTCAGATATGTATATTTATTAATATAGATACTTTATAGCTCTGTTATATAACATCAAGCACTGTTTCTATAATACCAGCATTTTGTGTGTAATTCATATATTTATATATTTACATATATATTTACACACAGACACACAGACACATATATATTATAATTGTTTTTTGAAAAATATATAATCATCGCAACACTGGAATTCCCATGTTTCAAAACTGAAATTTCAATTCAAATTCAATCACAAAAATTAAACTAGAAATAAAAAGTTCCGTTCCATTATCAAGCGATTCTAAGAATACCTTTTTGGAATTTGATTTACTTAATTCATAAGTCCAAACAAATTGGATATTTTGAGATGTTGGATTAAGGAAGATTCCATCATTTTTATTTTAGAGGTGTTAAGACTTAACTTATGTAGAAAACTCATGTATCTAATGTATTGTAGCTATCAAGTAAGTCAAATCAAGGTCTATTGATACAAACTTTCTTTTTGCAACTAGAAATTTGTGGGAGTCTCTATGTTCCAACACATCGTTTTCATTTTCAATAGCAATAATGGAATGGAATTTTGTATTTTAAGTTTAATTTTTATGATTGAATTTGAATTAAAGTTTCAGTTTTGAAACATGGGAATACCGGTGTTGCGATGATTATATATTTTTCAAAAAACATTTATAATATTATGCTTTACAGCTGTATTGAGCAATGTTTTTTAAAAATAAAAATAAATGCTAAGAACACTGAATTATAAATATCATTGTTCTTTCCTATTATTTTAATATATATATATATATATATATATATATATATATATATATATATATATATATATATATATATATGTGTGTGTGTGTGTGTGTGTGTGTGTGTGTGTGTGTGTGTGTGTGTGTGTGTGTGTGTGTGTGTGTGTGTGTGTGTGTGTGAAAAGTGTATATAAATATAAATAAATATAAGTATGTATAATTATTTATATATTATATCTGTGTACTTATTAGAAAGCGCTCAATATCAGAGATAGAGCTAACATATTTGGTTGGATTTATGTGAGTTTGTGACCCTGGGTTTCACGCTTTAGCGATCGTCAGACGTCTGACGATCGCTCGCCCAGGGTACAACTCACATCTATTCAACCATATATATATATATATATATATATATATATATATATATATATATATACATATACAAATTTGTCACTTAGCTGATTGATGCTGCAACCAGTTTCTGTAGACGAACTCTCCAGCAATCACGCCATTCACTCGTCAGGAGATGTCACTATTTGACTGCTTATTTTCTGTTTTTTCTTTTATATTAAGTCAAAAATAATTCATGTACATTTTATTGGTGTGAGATTGACAGTATATATATATATATATATATATATATATATATATATATATATATATATATAATTTAATGTTAGTAGGATGTAAAATAATATGTGAACGAAAGTGAAGAGAATGAGACAAAAAGGAAAATTTATTTCGCAATGCATTTCAACTCCTCATAGTATGTGTTTTCAGCTCAGAATAAGAGAGAATCCAGTGCGTGATGAAAGTGTAGCAAAATGAGGAAGCGGTAATAAAGATCCTTATCAGATATTGTGCACAGAAAATTCATATATATATATATATATATATATATATATATAAACATAAAACAAAAATAAAATTTGTTACTACTACATCCCAAACAATAAAAGACATAGTCAATACTAAACAAAACAATAAGCTCAAACCTGAAGGAGGAGTTTACTCCATCGCCTATAATAACTGCCACAAAAAAATACATAGGGGAAACCTCAAGGAATTTAAATAAAAAATTATATGAACACAAAAGAGACATTTTACAAAACAATACGTCAAATGTGTTGGTTGCTCACCGTAACGAGACTGACCACAATTTTGACATAAAAAATGCTACTCTAATCAAAGGAGGAATCAATTCAGTATGACGTAAATGTCTAAAGAGTGCCTTGAGAGCAAGGTCATTCACAGTAAATTTGCGCCCTGGCTCTTAAAACATTTCACCATTCCTAGCAGATCTTCTAATATCAGTGTGGGATACCTATTAAGAAAAGTGATGGAAAGAAAAAGAAAAAAAAAAGCTTTAAATGAATTCAGTTAGATACAAAAAAAAATTAAACTCTGAAAAAATAATTTAAAAAAAATTTTTAAATTCTAAAATCCCATTTATTGTTATCTCATCTCATATATATATATATATATATATATATATATAACAATTTCACCCGAGCAAGGCAACAGAAACACTAGCACACAGGTGGTTAATGGGTTGGAAAGAATTTAAGAAAAACATTATTAAGGAGTGCGAACAATAAAAGAACAGGAATTAAGAAGACAGAAGATAACGACTGACATTGCATTTAAATCAAAATTGACTTGAAAGCAAAAAGCCAAAGTGCGAGAGAAGAAACTGTTTACGCTTATATCTCGCCATTTCAGCTGTAAGAATATGAGACCAAAATGATTACCAAATGATTACCAGGGATGACAAGATCGCATATAACTTTTCCTCTATTCACCCAATTGAGAAACCGTTTTATCCATGGATTAATGAAGAATTTTGCAAGCATTTAATATCAATTTGAAAAAATTCAATGAAAAATTAAAATTGTAAAAACTAGAGCAATATTGCTAGACCGCACTTTATGGCTGCACTAAATATTTGAAGAAAACACAAAGACGTGGGCCGGAGAGATCGCATATAACTTTTTCTGTAAAGAGGAAAACTCATCATTCTGTTGTCTCTTTCCTTATAGATATCTTTTAAAAGAAACCTATGTTTCTCAATTGACAAAATATCGATGTGGGATTATCCCACCTTGTCTCCCAAGGGACTTCGTTAAGCTTTCACTAAGTAGTGTTGTAATCAGCCTTATAAACACTAGAGAATCACACATTCTTTCTAATTTGTTTTTCCGGTCACAGGATGTAGTTGGTACAAGACATGTCCAGTCTCCACCCCCGGGAAGACAGCAGTCGATCACATATCCATATCGATACACGCACTGGTTTCTAAATACGTTTCATTGAGTGCTAAATCATTTTTATTATAACCTGAAGATTCCAAATAGTATTCATTCATATTGTTACAATATATCCGGTATTTAAAAACTAAATGTAAAAGAAAAAACAAGCCATAGAAAAAAAACAAAAAAAACAATAGATAGATAGACAGATAGATAGATAGAGAGAGAGAGAGATTCACATACGCATACACACACACACACACATATAATATATATATATATATATATATATATATATATATATATATATATATATATATATATATTGGGTTGACAATTTCCTAGGATGACGATAAAGAGGGATGCGACAGCTGAGAAATCTCGCATGCATTAATTTCAACTCTTCTTATTAAACAATGCATTGTTTATTTCCAGTTAAATTGACATCCGACTGTTCAAAGAAAACTGTAAAAGAACACTTTTAAAGCAAGCAGTATTTTTAAATAAATATTCAGTATCAAGAAATGGAGCATAAATAGTTAAATACACGAAAATAAATAAATAAATAAACGCTCAACCTTTAAGTCAAGCAGTCATTGTCTGTAAAGTGCTCAGTATCAAGAACTGAAACATTAATAGTAAATAAACTAAAATAAATAAATAAACGGTCAACGAGAATATTTTATGCAAGCAGTATTTGTAACGAAAGTGTTCAGTATCGAGAAATAGATAATGATAGTAAATACACTAAAATAAATAAAAAATAAACGCTCAACCAGTGTATTTCTGTAGCATAACTCTTTTAAGGCAAATAGTCTTTCTAAGTGCTCTTTATCAAGAAATTGAGCGTTAATAGTCAATACACTAAAATAAATAAATAAACGGTCATCCAGAGTATTTTAAGGCAAGCAGTATTTGTAAGGAAAGTGCTCAGTATCAAGAAATAGATTATTGATAGTAAATATACTTAAATAAAAAAATAAATGGTCAAACAATGTATTTCATTAGCATAACTCTTTTAAGGCAAACAGTCTTTCTAAGTAAAGTGTCTTTTATCAATATATATATATATATATATATATATATATATATATATATATATATATAGCATTTGTTAGCCCCGACTTATTGAATTTTGTGAAATTTCGAGAAATTCCTTTTGGAAATTTTATATTAGTTATAAGCAAAAGTCCTGGGAGAATTTAAATCATCAATTTGTTTTTATAAACCAGGACGCCCAGTTACCGAAAATCTGCTCTGAATCGTAAAATAAAAAATCCAATAAAGTTAAGACATTATTTAATTAGAAAAGTTTTTAATTGCCTTTATGAATATTATCTATTATGTTCACTATTGTCTAAAGACAATTTTTGGAAGAATTTTTTTTTCATTTTTTGTAAAATTTTGATTGGAATGATTTATAAACTTTTAAAATTTTGTGTTAATTTGTACTGGTTAGGTAATATTGTTATTAAGTAAAAACTATATTTACTAATGATAAATGGAAATTCAGCGACCACCAGTATTTTAAAAGGAATTTTGAATTTTTTTGTGCGTGCATAAACGTGCCGTCTATACACGATATGGCCAAAAAAATAATGACACAAACTATTGGAAATTTAAAACCAAAATGCCTAAAATTCAATCAAACATTAGATTACTTAGAATATTTTCCTAAATTTTTAAGATTACTGGGTAATTAAAAAATATATATAAAAAAAGCGCTGACGTTATATTCGTCAAGTAATGTCCACCGTAGAAAGAATTTCCAAACATAAGTCTATCGTTTTTATTGATTTACTGATTCGTTTTTACGGCTTATCAATCTTTTTGAGGCTATTTAAAGATGAAACATAATTGGGGATTGTAAGAATTTTGGAGAGATAATAATGATTTTCTGATACACGTCTTACTATTTAATCCATATCTGAGAGGTGGTTTCATACCTTTCCAAAGTGTATTTGCCCGTAAGTGAATATAACCAACCCGACTGGAATTTGAACTCGGCCCTACAATTTCTCATTTATCCATTACACCATTCACACATCCAAGCTTATAGCACCCGGTATTCCCGAGCGGTTACTTGTCTAGGTACTGATCTGGTTCAATGTCACTTAATTTCCGTCATCGAATAAGTCGCCGTGTTTCGACATGGTTGACCGTAAGCCCATCAGTCTATCGAGATAAAAACCTCAAAAAACACCCATTTTCAGTGTTAAAAATGCTTTTCTGCAATAGTTTAAACTAAAAGTAAGTAATATTTGTTTCAAATCAAATTAATTAAACTTTAAATCATCTAATCTTCCACGAGTAAACTTTCAGAAAACTATATTTGATTTTTGAAAGATTTTTTAATAAAGAGAATTTTGTTGTGCTGAGAGAATTGTAAGTATGTCTAAAATCAGAGATTTTTAGCGATTAAGAAAAAAATCATTCCAATCAATTTAAATTCGTTTTGAAATACAGCAAAGTATTTTGCTTATTGAAAATATTAAACTTAATCTATTTGCTTGAAATTAAAACTAAAGAACTTCAGTAATAATTTTCATTTTAAAAATTCATTTCCTTAGGTATCGGGACTATTATATATATATATATATATATATATATATATATATATATATATATATATATATATATATATATATATAGAGAGAGAGAGAGATATATATATATAATATTAGTGGAAAATATACATACATATATGCAAAATATATAAATACCCATACATGTATATTTTTTTAGAAAAAAAAAACTTCAAGACGAAGAACCCAGGTAGAACTCAATGTCTAGGACAGAGTAAGGATATAATAAAAAAAACTTAAACACTAATATTCCATGGTCATAATTTATTCCATTGGAATCGTAAATACGATCCAATTCATCAGACCTACAAATTCAAAAAGAAATGTCTTGGGCATTGAGCTCTACCTGGATTCTATCCTCTTGGAAATCTATCTATCTATCTATCTATCTATCTATCTATCTATATCTATATATATATATATATATATATATATATATTATTGTTCTTTAAAATACACAGACACATGCATTTACCGATTTTCTGTTTATTTTCATAGATGATATTCCAAAGTGAAACGCTTAAATTTCGTCCAAATTTAGTGACTCCCGCCTGAAAAATTTGATTTAATCTCGTTGACATCCAAGAAGATTATCAGAAGAATTTGCCTGCAAAAAATGCGGGCTTTCCGCCTAAATATTTCCATTAAAAAAAGAAAATGTTCTCTCTTGCATTTTACTGTCATGGAGTCTATGAATAATTTCACTCCGCAGAGAAAATGACTAAAAGAAAAGATTTAACTGGAACAAATCAAGAATTTACATTGAATTGTAAAAATTCAGAAAAAGAAAATAAAATTTAAATTGATAAAAGTAACTCTGAAAAACATATTTATTAGTAAATGCTTGGAATATTGACCATTAAACTTGAGTTCAATGGCTATTTACAGAATTTATATTATGAGTAAAAGTATTCGATAAGAAATGTTAACTATCAATTGTAAGAAAACATGACGAATTCGATCATGGCTCTCCACAATTTCCTGTCCCTTGTAGCTCTTAATAAATTTTGTCTTTCTGTTATTACTCCAAAATCCTGTTCCGCCATCCATTTGCTGAAGCTCATTATGTTATGTGTTGGTTTCCTCTGCCCCTTTTTCCCTCAATCTGTCCTATGAGTATCAAATTATCCAAGCCCTCCTTCCTCATTATGTGACTCAGAAATTTCAACTGTCTCTTTCTGATGTTAATTATAAGTTTCCTTTTTATTTCTATTTTCTCTAAAACTTCGTCGTTGCTCACATGTTCGGCCCATGGTATCCTCAGCATCCTTCTGTAGAACTACATTTCTGTTGCTTCAAGTCTCTTCTTTATCTGTGAGTTTTCAAACACTCACTGCCATACAGGAGGACAGATATCACGTAACAGTTTAATACTTTTTCCTTGTTTCTAACGAAGTTTTTTTTTATGTTTCTTAATACTCTGCTTAGCTTTTGGAATGCATCTTTGGCTATCCCAATATGCCTTCGGATTTCAGTGTCTCACCTCCTCTGTTAAAACACTTCCCAGATATTTAAATTTCCGCACTTGTTTGATTTTGGTATTTCTGATTTGCAATTCACACTTTGTGCTCAACCTTTTGTTAACAGCCATGCGTTCCGTCGATTGTTGCAGTTGATGTTTAAACCTTTCTTCTCGCTTTCCTTCACTACCTTCTGTTGGAGTTTTTGTAGTTTTTTGTCCGTGCCTGCTATCATCACTGTTTCATCTGCATATCTTATGTTGTTAAGATTGTGGCCGTCAATAATGAATCCTGGTAGGACTTCTAGTTCTCTCACAATCGCCTCGTTGTGTAGGGTGAGGAAGTCCAGTGAGGAGATTTCTTTCATAGGAATTCACAAATTAGTAGAGTTCACATGAACATTTCACATCTAAATCTGCTGAAATTAGGTTTATGCCTACCGAGGAACTATATACACCACCAAAATATGTTTTCAATAAAACGATACGACAGGAAAGAAAATATACGACTGGTTGAAATTTTATGAAATATTTATTCCATAAAATAGGAATAAATTAATAAAAGCTCAGCTGTAGTAAAAGGTAAGCCTTTGGTTAACAACAGAGTTCAAGTTCAACTGTCTCGGCTTCTTAACAAAGAAAGGTACTAGTTACTAATCGGTTGGAGAGGAGCGCTTCCCGTTAGGTCTGTGACCCTACGCATTAGGCAAAGGAAAAGAGAGTTTTATGTTGTTGAAAAGCGCGAGTTTTTAAAGGCGCCCGTCAACTGCTGGTCGCTGCTACTATGCACTTCTTCTACAGCCAGTCGTCTTTACCAGGGCTTAAACTCTCTAGCCTACTGGATACATTACATAAGCAAAGAAGACAGAATCACACATTAAGCAAAATGTAACAAAATAAAGAAATTTGGATTACTAACACAAAAACAGTGAATGTCTCATATCGAGAATATTTAACATTGAACATAAGGAAAAAATTAATTATTTTTAATAATATGTGGAAATCTCCGCTTTTACCTGAAGACGGTCGCGAGACCAGAAACACGTGTAGTAAAATTATGTAAAACAAAGCATAATATTTTTTCTAAATAAAGCCACATTACAACCAAAAACGTTTGCGGCATCTCTCTTCTCTTCTTTTTATATATATATATATATATATATATATATATATATATATATATATATATATAAACAAACGGTGTATTCATATATATATATATATATATATATAAAAAAATTAGAAATGATTATTAAGAAACATGATGCTAATATCTTGATAAACACTTAGACCAAAGTCAAAAAAAATATCGATAAAAAGAAATGAAGATAAGGAAAAATTATGTAACTGTAGAAATCTTCAAAACTGTCCTCTCAATAATAAATGTTACATAGAATCAGTGGTTTATCAATTCAATATCACATCTATTGAAGATCCAGGCATAGTTAAAATCTATACTGGATGCACAAAGCATGAATTCAAATTCAACATCAAATGTCCTTTAAAAATAATAAATACAGAAATCAAACGTCCCTATCTAAATATTTCTGGCACTTAAAAAAAAAAACAATAAAACACAACAGTAAAATAGAAATTAATAAGGAGAGCTAGAGCTTGTAGGTCATTAAATGACCTATGTCCTTTGTGCATACATGAAAAATTATACATTATTAAGTTTCTGACAAATAAAAATTTACATAATCAAAGATATGAAATAGCTTTTTTTGCAGACATTGTCAAATATGTTCCTTAAAAGAGATGAAAGATGAAACATACATATTTATATTTTATCTTTTATTAATAATTTTTTTAAATACAAATATAATTCTAATATATTTATTTGCAAGAAATAACGTATAGTCTTTTCGTTATTAGAAATTAGAACAGTACTTTAAATTTGTAGGAATAGATTTGAAATATTAAAAATTCGACTTAGTCATATTCAGACGACCCTTTTAAGAAATCTTTGTGTATAAATTTATAAATTAAGCGGCCAAATAAAAATGCCAAAAACATTTTATCATTGAAAAACCCAAGCGGTACGTGAAATACGGATGCCATTGTTTGTGACAAAGCACCACTACCCCACCTTAACTTAACCTGATTTTGAATGTAACTTATATTTGATACATAAGTTGTCTAGGGAAATTAAAACCCAACCACTCTTTATCAAAATGATTGAATTTTCCATAACCTTAACAACTTAAAATATTAAGATAGCCTTTGCTTAAAAATTAAGTAAATTTCTCAAATCGTTATTCCAAAAATCGCTTGAGAATGGACGGAGCTGATAATTTTAAATTTAATTTTATAATTAGATTTAAAATTTTAGTTTCTGTTTTGAAACATGGTAATTTATGTGTAGCGATGGAACAATATTTTTAAAATAGAAAATAATTATAATTATATATATATATATATACAGAAAGAGAGCGTGAGAGAGAAATGGTAAGAAAGCTGGCGGACAGGAGAATAGTACGATTTTGCTTGGTATCGCTTGAAATCGTACAATAATACGAAACCATCAAGGTATTCTCAACATTTTCATCGACACCATAATTTAAAAACGTAAGAAATATATTTGGCTGATATATTTACCATTATATATTGCCTTATATACTGGCAAACTAACAGCAAAAATGAAAGGAATTAAACAAACACATTTTTCAGTAGTCAATCAGCGGAACTTCTTTTTTTTATTGATTTGAGCTTTCCTCATGATCTGATCACTCAGACGATTTATAACTCATTTTTCTTTTTATATTTTCAAAATACCAATATTATTGTCTATGTCTTTTCATGTTAATACTTTGAACCTATTTATTAAATATTTTATTTTACTCTATATTTTATAAAGTAGTTTTAGTTTAAAATAATAGTTAAACAGAGCTAACCGCAGATAAGTGAAACTGGAGTTGTCGAATGATTTTGTAAATGGTGTGGTCCTCACAATAGAGTTGATGATTTTGATTTCTCACCTGATGAGCTCTCGCTCTCTCTCTCTCTCTCTCTCTCTCTATCTATCTATCTATCTATCTATCTCTCTCTCTCTCTCTCTCTCTCTCTCTCTATCTATCTATCTATCTATCTCTATATAAAAGAGAAAGAAAAGAGGGAGTTTACACCACATCGAAAATGTTAACGGTTCGGGTTACAGGAAATATGAACGTTGAACAGTTTATCTACAATTTTGATATACAATTCGTATGTAAAAATTATTCTAAAATTGGGGTAAATACAATCATAGGTAAACAGATACGAAAAGACTAGCTAGCATAGATAGATAGATAGATAGATAGATAGATAGATAGATAGATAGATATGAACAGACTAGCATAAATAGATAGATAGATATGAACAGACTAGCATAAATAGATAGATAGATAGATAGATAGATAGATATGAACAGACTAGCATAAATAGATAGATAGATAGATAGATAGATAGATAGATATGAACAGACTAGTATAGATAGATAGATAGATAGATAGATAGATAGATAGATAGATAGATAGATATGAACAGACTAGCATAGATAGATAGATAGATAGATAGATAGATAGATAGATAGATAGATAGATAGATATGAACAGACTAGATAGATAGATAGATAGATAGATATGAACAGACTAGCATAGATAGATAGATAGATAGATAGATAAATAGATAGATAGATAGATAGATAGATAGATAGATATGGGTTGACTAACATATGTATGCATGTATATATATATGTGTAAAAAGATTTATATTTTTATGGAAGAATACCTAATTATACATTAATACTTTACCTACCTTTTTACTTGCATTATAAGCATTATATATTTTTAAATCACACTGTAAGTTTACCATTTATAGTTTTTTACACAAATTCATAAAATTGCAAAAAAAAAAATCTAAGTCAAAATTGTATGGACTTTGTTTATCGATTATTTATAGCAGCATTATTCAATCCCAAAACCACTTTTACTGGATCTGAGAGAAGACTTGAAGGAAGAAACTTCATGGAAAAAAATAAAATATTATAACTAGTTTTCCTAGTTTATTATAGACAATAAACATAGAGAAAAAAGTGAACATTTTTTTTCTTTTTACACAAGTGTTCATTTATTTTTCTTTTTGCAAAAGAGTGTTCTAGACAACAAAGCTGCAGCTAAAGTTGATCACGTGTCCCTACATATGTGCATGTTCTTCAGAGACGAAGTTCTTGTTCAAAACAAATCTCTGAGTGTCCTTTTAAAGGAATGAAATTTTTTGCATAAAGAGAGAGACTTTTTTTCCAAAATAAAATGCCTATCAAATTTTTTTTGATGACTTTATTTTTTAAAAAAAATTATCAATAAATTATGAATTTTCTTTGATGAGACTTCTGTTTGAATTCTTTCAATGAAGTCTCTAAAATTCTGTTTGCAGTTCAAAAGAAAATTACGCAAATATTTTTTTTTAAAAAAATTTTAATGAAAAAAATTTTCATTACGAATAAAGTATCATTATTTCACAATCATGTTTCTGCAATTCTTTCCACGTTTTCCCATGAATACATTGAAAGAGAAGTGTAAATAAAAAAAGACGTCCTGCCAGCAAAAAGATAAAATACACATGCTCTATTGCTTTATTGTAATTGGCGCTGACCTGTACAGTATTTAAAATCAATTTAAATGATTCTTTTCTTTATTAAACTTTCAAATCGTCGGAATTTTTTACCGAAAAAAAAAAGAATGATTAAAATTTTACTTTTCAATTATTCTGCAATTGTAGCACAAAATATGTTACAATTAACATTTTTAAAAATTCTTTCTTTTAAAAATAATAAAATGAAATTATTCAATTGTATAGTTCGACACTTCCACAATTCTGCCTATATCATAATACACAAATTCATAAAAAAAAACGTTCAAATAATTATATATAAAATATACTCTCTCTATATCAATACAATAAAAGATGAGCTGATTCTCTGTCTATTACACACTGCGTGAGACTTTGCATGTGCGTATATGCGTTAGTCATTCTCCTTCCGTTCAGTCTGAACAACACCTACTCTGGTCTGATCAATAAAATCATATATTTGGAAGCATGAACAAGCTTTTCGGAAATTATTCACTAATAAATAGAATTACTTTTTAACGTTTTTTAAAATTTTGTAGAAATATTTACAGGCCTGCCTTTGAATTAAAATGTACATGCAAACTTATGAATAATTTCAATAAAACTGAAATGGAAATTTGTGTAGCAAGAACTGATTTCACTTTCAGTTTGTTAACAACACCTTAGTAATAAGAAAATTATGTATTAACTGGTGCTTTAAAGTCTTGTATTTAAACTGAATATACTTTTTAATAAATCTAGTATTTTAAATGGATAAATTTGATCATCTTGTCATCAGTAAAGTAACAGATTAGTCATAATAAAAGGAATGGTTAAAACAGTAATTTTATCATTTGTAACACAGGGAAAATTTGTTAGAAACAAAGAAAAGAGTACAAAACTGTTACATAATATCAGTCCTCCAATATGACAGTAAATGCTGGACAATTTCCTCACAGATGAAGAAAAGACTTGAAACAAAAGAAATGTGGTTCTACAGAAGGATGCTGAGAATAGTGGACTGAAGATGTGAGATGACAAAGTTTTAGAGAAAATGGAAACAAAAAGGACACTTATAGTTAACATCAGGAATAGTTGAAATTTCTAGTACACATAATGAGGAAAGGCAGCTTGGGAAATTTGACACTGAAGGGACATATTGAAAGCAAAAGAGACAGATAAAAGCATTGCATAACCGACCTAGAGAGCTTGTGTAACGGGGTGTTATAACAGGGTTTAGGAAAGATAGCAAAAGACAAAATTTACTAAAAGCTATAAAGTACAGGTAATTTTGGAGAACCAAGGTTATCTCGGTTATCTGGCTGTTTTGACTAAAGTTCCAGGAAGATTGTATAGTTCCAGAAAAATTATGTAACATTTTCATGGAAAATGCATCTTCAAAATACTTTCTGTTTTTTAGAATTATATTGGTGGTGTGAAGGTGCTGACATTTTATTTTTTTTAGTGTGAACTAACAATTGTTATTATGGGAATCACATTTTTATTTATTTGTCAGATTATAGGAACCATTATAATAAGAAAAGAGCCTTTTATTTATTTCTCACATTATATGAACCTTTATAATAAGAAAAGAATCTTGTAGTTATTTCTGATATTATAGGAACCTTTATAATGGGAAAAGAGTTTTTTGTTTATTTATCACATTATAGGAACCTTTATAATAAGAAAATAAACTTTATTTATTTCTCACATTATAGGAAAAATTATAATAAGAAAAGAATTTTTATTTATTTCTCACATTATAGGAACCATTATAATGGGAAAAGAATTTTTTATTTCTTTGTTAGATTATAGGAACCATTATAATGGGAAAAGAGTTTTTTATTTATTTGTCACATTATAGGAACCTTTATAATAAAAAAATAATCTTTTATTTACTTTCACATTATAGGAACCATTATAATGGCAATGGGGTCTTTTATTTACTAAACATATTAAAAGAACCTCTATGATGGGAAAAGCAACATTTATGTATGTGTCACTTTATATTATAATGAGAAATGTGTCTTTTATTTAATTTCACATTACAGGAACATTTCCTAAAAAGCATCTTACTCAATGAAGTGCAAAAAAATAAAACAATGATAATAATAATAATAATAATAACTCAGGCTTTCTAATTGGGTGTGGTAACATAGATAACAATATACACAAAACTCCTACCTAAATATAATAGTGAGTTCCAGCCAAAAATTCTTTGAAGGTTATCATATACAATATACACTTCAAGAAGAATTGAAAACATACCAACTGAAACCTTTCGTTAAACGTTTCAGACATTGAAGTTTTTTTTATCTAATCATTTACAGACAGAAAAGAATCTGTTTAATAGATATTTGTCGGTCTTAACCATCTTTGATAGCTTACAAGATTCATGGCTGACACAATGAAGATCTAACTAGAATGAGGGAAAGGGTTGGGAACATAATGCTCCACTCGTATTCCACAGAGGGAAGATCCTGCATGTCTGCTTTGAAAATCAGCATTCTCAATATTACAATTTAAGCTGGGGGCAAACAGCAAATCTTGGCACCAGTGGAAAATGCATACATAATTATTTCCGTTATGAGACAAGTGAAAATGATCCACTGTCATGGATGATAGGTGAATCCATAATTGAAAAACCTGTAGAAAACATCTTGCAACATATGACCATCTGGTGTGGCTAAAAAATAAAGTTATTTTTTCCTAAAAAAAATAGAGATATGTTTTATACGTTTAAGTTAGTCTGGCACAAATTGGTTGGTTGGTTGTTCTTGTTTAGAGGCATATCAATACCTCTATGGGTCATTTAATGCTGAAATATAAATATTTTGTATGCAATTTTATTTATTTATTTTTTTGAGATAATTGTTTTTATTGATAGTCTTACTAATTAACCCATAGCTGTGGGGAGAAGAGGTGGATTCCCAAGGGTATTTGCACATAAGTTAATATAACAAATTCAAATGGAATTGGAACTTGGTGTGCTAATTAACAATTCTGAGACATTATCCATTACACCACCTGCACATTCAAGCTTACAGCACCTGGTATTCCAAAGTAGTCACCCATCTAGGTAGTGACCAGGTTCAACATTGTTTAACTTTGGTGAGCCTCCAGGAACCAGTGTTTCAACATGATGTGGCATAAAGATAAAAGTATAAAGTACTTAGAGAGGATGGAACTCTTTAAAATAGTACTGGTAAGCAAGTCTACTTTCTGGATTACTACTTCTTGGTGAAGTACTAGAGAAAAAAATTGTCACATTTTTGCATGCCATGTCCCTTCAGAACATAAACAATCATGGCTCTCCACAGATTCCTTTTGTTTACTGTTTGGGAATTGCCATGTGTTCTTGGGAAATATAGTGGAGTGGTTTCCTGGTGGCTACACCACATTATTATTTTTATTATTATTACTATTATATATTAGGGTGTATCAAAAGCATTTTCATTCTTTATCGACCTTTACTCTAAAGCTTATTTCATGTACACATCTAAAGACTATCTATGATTCCACTTTATTATTATTATTATTATTATTACTACCACTCTTATTATTATTATTACTATATATTCATGTGTATCAAATGTATCTTCATTTTTTAAAGCCCTTTACTTTAAAGCTTATTTCTAAAGATTATCTATGGCCACTATATTATTGATATTATTATTATTATTATTATTATTATTATTATATATTCAGGTGTATCAAAAGTATTTTCATTTTTTACAGACCCTTACTCCAAGGCTTATTTCATGAACATATCTAAAGACTATCTATGAATCCATTATATTATTAATATTTTTAAATGCTGGGTCCCTTCAGCATACAGGTGATCAAGGCCCTCTATAGATTCCTTTTTTTTATTATCTGAATTACCATAGTTTCTTGGGAAAGATAATGCTGTGGATATCTGTTGCTTTCTCGATGGTTTGAAATTCAGAGTTTACCTTCTATTAGACTGGTTGTCAGCCAATGCTTGAGAGTTCAGTCTACTATACTATTTAAGGTTGAGAAGAGGCTGATTAATGCCTTTCCTAAAAGAATTTGTAAAAGTGAATACAAGAGACTAGCCCTTGAATTTGAACTAATGAATATCCATTACACTACAAGCAAATTCCAAAAGATCTTTGTGTGTCTAAAATGCACAGTATGGCCATTGTTATATAAATTTAACTGCAGTTCACATAATTATGAAAAAGTTGGATTAATTGTTTTCCTTACCCCAATCAATTTGTTAAAAATTTGTGATTTTGAATTCAACAGGTTGTCAATTTTGTGTTTGTCAATTTAGTTTTGATACTGACAGCAATTAATTAAAAGCATAAATGGAATTTATTCAAATGAAAAAAATTGTTGGATTATGCAAGGATATTCAATAATATATTCTACAGACTATAAATGCAAACACATGCATCCACACACACATACACACAAATATATGAGCTGGTACTTATACACACACACACACACACACACACACACACACACACACACAAATATAATTGTATATATGAGATAAGGATATACATTTTTATATATCAAGAACAATATTATGTATTATATATCAGAATAATATATATATATATATATATATATATATATATATATATATTTTATTATAATTTTTTCATATAGACAAAAACAATTTACTCACTACAAGAGTATAAAAATGCAGCTTTTTTTGTTTATATGAAAAAATGATAATAAACAATTATTGCTCTACTATCGGTAGGTATTGAGCCCTCTTTTGAATTAATTTTAATAAAACTCAAAACATATGAAACTGGATTTATACATTTTCTTTTTTCTTGAGAAATGACAACAAAAATGTTAAACACTATTTATTTTTTAGATTGTTTCTTTACAAGAATATTTTTATTTTTACAAGATTATAAAGATATGTGAACCAACTACAAGGCAATATTTATTATTCACCATATTCTAAAGAAATAACTAAAAAGACAAATTATAAATAATGTTTAACATTTTTTTGTCAATTCTCACAACAAAAATGATAAATCCACTCATATATTTGGGTTTTATTAAAATTCTAAAAATATCTTTTTATAACAATACAAACTGCCAAGGAGGTATATAGTAATATTGGTGTGAAGAAAACAAAAAACATTCTTTTGAGACAATTTGTTTTGCAGGTTTATCAAACTTTGCTTAGTATTCTTTCTCCATTTCTTTGGCTATTTATGTCTCAGATGTTTTAAGTGCTTTTTTTTTGTTTTGTTTCCAAGACTTTCACATTTTGTTCCCATTTTCCTTCTTTTGGAGGTTAGACTTTTTTTATTCTTTTTTTTTTTTTTTTTTTTACCTAATCATGACTAATAAATCTTCTCCAGGTCGTTCCCACCTGCTAAGTCTTAATATCTCTCATGATAAGATATGATAGGTGAATTACCTCCCTTATTTTGGTACTAGTTTCTGTTTCTGTAATGTTGAGTCACTATTAGATATGGCAGTCTCTCTTGTACCTCAGATGGTGATTAATTTTCTTTCTTTTTTATCTTTATCTCAGCTTCTCTGGTTTCTCTATGTTAAATTTCTTTTCTTATTTGTTTTGATTTTATTTGTCTGAGATCCTTTCTCTCATCCACTCTCAATGGATTTGATTCTTCTTTTGGGAACATTGGCAGACCACCCACATATGAACAAACCCCTTCACACACATATACACAGCCCCTAGTTCAAGCCTGACTCTACATACTCAAATTTAATTGTACAAGAAGGCCTTAGTTTTCTGTTTCAGCAGTAAAATTAGTGGGGTTAGTTATCTTGATGTCAGCTTGCAAAACGTCAGCAGTTAGAACACAATTTATTATGATGCACCAAAAGTGAACTCTTCTTTATTTTATATGAGACTTTTAAACCGGACATATTGATTTTTTTTTTTTACTCTTAATTTTTTGTGGACATAATTCAGTCATCTTCAAACAATTCCACTATATTTTTTAAGGTGTAGAACCCAAAGACAGGCTATGCGACAAACATCTTGAAATATTTTCTCATATTTTTTTATCTTGTTATAAAGAGACTAACCTATCAAGCAGCAACAAACCAAATAAAATGTATAATGATAATAAAAAGAAATTTCAAAGGTAGTTTCATTTATCTCACAAATATTGTCCTCTCCCCTAAATAATACATTTTTTTCCCTCTTCCATTTCTGCAAAGGAAATGTTGTCCATATTTAAAGGATTGTTATTGTCACAATTACTAACATACCGCATATGACTAGCCAGTCTTCAAAATGATAAACATAAAAAATAAACATTCTAGAAAATTCTTCAGTACAAGATCTGCTGGTTTAACCTGCCAATCCAATACCTTACCTCATTATTCACTGAGTCACTCAAACCAGATGAGGGTCTTCCAGCAACCACTTCTCTCTTCTTGAGAATTCTTCAACCACAACTCCAAAATGGCATTTCAGTTTTATTCAATCATTTGATTTTTTTTTGTTTTGCTTCTTGTTTTCTTTTTCCCTTTTTCCTTTTTTTTTTATTAAAGGACCAACAGATGTGGACTTGACTTGTTTCAGTTCATTATCTCAGGTAAGATTAAATTTGAAGAATGGCTGAGAAAAAAATTGTTTCTTCTTAAAATTGATTCTAATATCCTGCTATTTTTTCCCTCCTTTGGCAAAATTGGTCTTCTCAATGAAACAGATGCGCTCAAACTACTAGAAACAATTTCAAGTCTGCAAGGAAGGTGAATACTTTTTTTTAATTCACTAGACTACTCACCAAACTCATGATAGCCATTTCTGCAAGGAAAAAAATGGATAGAATTGATGGCATCTATCTATCTATCTATCTATCTATCTATCTTTTTATATCTATATATCAATTTATCTATCTCAATCTCTTCATATCTATCTATATTAATCCTTTCATATCTATATATCTATCTATATCAATGTCTTCATATCTATCTATCTATCTATCTATCTATCTATCTATCTATCTATCTATCTATCTATCTCATTCTGTCCATGTCTATCTATCTATTTATCTATCTGTCTGTCCATATATATCTCAATCTCTTCATATCTATTCATATTAATCCATTTCTATCTATCTATCTATCTATCTATCTATCTATCTATCTATCTATCTATCTATGTAATTACATCAATAAACCTATAGTCTGATAATGAAAAAAGCATTTATTTTATACAACAAATATTTGTTTTTAAACATAATTTCATTCTTTGAAAATACCCTTAATCCTACGTTCTACCATTAATCACATAGATTGAAAATTATATGGTAAAATGTTCTCTTCAAAATTAATTAAAAAACACTAATAACTTTGTCTACCTAATGTAACCCCCACACACATAAATACACACACATATATAGAGAGAGTAATGTTCTGTTTTTAGATCTTATTAAACTGAAGCTTTTCATGCATCTGATGATTGATTTTATTGAAGCACAGATGGATTATATCATGTGCTCCACCTCCGTGACTCTTTTAGTTATGCATATTTGAATATGCAACAAACTAACTAATGTATCATTACACTATATGCAGCTCTATCCAGTGTATTCAACAAAATCAATTATAACAAGTATTTAATGGGAATTACATTTCAAATGTCATTAATTGTTTAAATTATATATGCATAAATATATATGTGAGAAAAGCTTTTTTACATCAAACATCTGGCACCCAGTATTAATCTCATCTTATTTACCAATGGAAATAATATGCTCAAAGTTTTTTTAAAATTGAAAGTTGCCAACTTGAATTCCAGCCATATTTTCTTACAGAATAAATACTACTACTATATAGGCATCACACAACTACATTTTAAAAAGACAACCAGGAAAAGAAATTAGCAACATTTAACAAAAAACTCCTTGATAATGGCTAAAGAAGTACTCAGGACAATAGACACTATGGACAATTTTTTTTTTCTTTATTCCCTCCTCCTACTTAACTCTTTAATAAGCAAATGTATTATTTTTTTTGTTTTCAAAAGTAAATCATTTTCATCAAACGTTACTGAACACTGCCTTATGATGGGATAAAAAATTTAACATCCTAAAACATAGAAATTTATGTGTTGCAATGTAAAATATTTTTAAATAAAAATATCATTAAAAATATTATGCTCTACATTGTATTGAGCAATTTAAAAAAAAAAAAAAATGCTAAAGAACTGTGGATTCTAAATCTGTTTGTTCTTTCTCTTCATTTGGATATATATATATATATATATATATATATATATATATATATATAGATAGATAGATAGATAGATAGATAGATAGATAATAATGCTCCAATGTTGACAGAAAAGACCTAATAACAAACTTATCCAAATTACAATTACTAATGTTTACACAATCAGAAAACTGTTCTTATTCTTAGGTGAGCAATATTATTGCTTCTTTAAGATGATTTGATTTATATTTATATATATATATATATATATATATATATATATATATATATATATATATATATATATTTAATATATGTATGTATGAAAAAAATATACGGAAAAAACAAACAAAAATCCTTATATACAATTTATACTGTTTTAATGTTAATATGTCAACGTCGGACGTTTCGGTCTAATAAACCATCTTCAGGATATATTCATAAAATATAATTAACATTATCAATACAACATGACAAAGACGATGTACATAGGAACAAGACTTATCCAAACAAATAACTGAAAGTTTTATAAGATCATGTATGTATGTATGCATGCACTAGGGTGTGCAAGTCAAAGTCAGAGTGACCCATAGATATTCACACAACCAATGAATCCCATGTTGTGGTTGGGGGAGTTTAAGTGAAGGGCTGGACATGTCAGTGATTGTCATATTCACTTTGTGAGTCGACAGCCAGTATATACATGCATGTATGCGTGTGTGCATGCATATGCATTATATAATGTCTCATATATTATTCATTGTACATGCATATATATATATATATATATATATATATATGTGCGTGTGTGTTTGGTGGGGTCATTTCATAATAATTCCTCTTATTTTATTAAGTTAGTCCACAATACCACAACTGGATGATGACAGATAACAGCACTGATTAATCGTTGCCCTCAATAACCCATTTTGTCTTGTTACATATAGCAGTCTATCAAAATGCTGTCTGCCATGTGAATATATACAAGGTATTGATATATCATTGAATCCCTCCATGCAGAAAAGAAGCACCTATTGACTTTCTTCAAGGTTTACTGAATGTTTATAGAGACGAAATACTGATTTTGAGCACAGTTAGATAGTAGGTAATGTGTTGCAAACAGTGAAACATGTTACAACCCACAGTGTGCATGGTCTTGTATAGCTGCCAAACTCTATAAAGTTGAGCAGATTAAAAATATATAACCATTAGCTATGGTGATGCTTAAAATAGTGTTTTGCATCTTTATAACTAACACTGTCTGGGAAAATGTCTTGAAAAAGCTAAACAAAATATTAGGAAACAAAAAATTTCTATTAGAAGCAAAGCAAAAAGAGTTCTGAACTGCAATGTAATATCAATCTTCTTGTATGACAGTGAATGATTGAAAATTTCTTCACAGATAAAGAAGAAACTCAAGATAACAGAGATGTGGTTCTGCAGGATGCTCAGAATACCATGGACAGAGCATGTAAGCAACAAAGATATGTTATAGAGGAAGGAACACATACAATTACGATCAGTTGAAATTTCTGGGACACATAATAAGGAATGAGAGCTTGGAGAATTAATCACACACAGGACATGTTGAAGACGAGAGGGGCAGAAGGAAACACTGAGTAACCTACCCAACATGGTTGCGTAAATGGATGACAGAACAGGTAGTAGGAGGGATAGGAAAAAGACAAATATTACTAAGGGCCCCAATGGATAGGAGAGCCATGATCGTCTTCGTACTGAAGGTTTTACCAGTACATAAAAGAAGAGTTAACAACATTAGTATCCTTCTTGTGTCTGTTGTAGCTGCTGTGGAAATGAGAGGCATTATTTACAGAGCATCCCTCACACACACACACACACACACACACACACACACACACACACACACACACACACACACACATATCATATCTGCCATATTCAATGAATGAAATGTGCATATATATATATGTGTGTGTGTGTGTGTGTGTGTGTAAAGAACAAACTCACTCATATTTAGAGGACCTATATTTTCAAATTAAATTAAATTTGAGTTAAATGTTTTTCAGTTAAATTTCCAATTAAATTAACTGATTTGATTGCAATTAAATTAAGTTGAATTGCAATAAAACTACTTATTAATGGCTTCCCACCGATAAAACATTGACTGTTTAATGATGACAGTCTTAATTATCAAATAATCCACAGTCACTAAGTTGAGCAGTGCTGCATTTAATTATAAACTTTTGCAATGATTTTATAACGAGTGAATCTCTTAATTTTATTTCTTGACATCCTCTTCTCAGTGTGATAATTACAATGTTAAATGATATAATATAATGATGATATAATGTAATTATAATATAATGATAATTATAATATTAAATGATATGTTATTATTATTATTATTTATTAACATACTAATTTTCACTTAATCCTTTGAGAAATTTTCACCTAAATTTCTTGAGTATATCTATATATTTAGAATATTTAATTATTTATTTTTCATTTTTTTTAAAACCTTTTAGTTTATAGCGACATGCCCATATACAAAAAATATCACATAACATCTTTTTAAACACACAGTAAAAAATGGACGGTTCAGTGTGAAAGTGAAACAAAAGTACTTTGTTTATTTACAATAATTTGTTATGTGAAAAGGCGAGAGTAAGGGATTGCTCAAAATATTCTTTTAAGAGCTTAATGAAATTAAGCCTGGAAGAGAAAAATGTCCTTAAGCATGTGGGGACTTACAGTAATAGGAGAAGTTATAAAAATCCTTACTAGAAAGAATAAAGTATCAGTGAAATTCTCAAATACTCAGACAGTCCTTTAGAAAGAGAGTGTATTTCTCAATATTCCTGAGCCATTTGGAAGTTGAAAGGTAGATTTAGGGACAGGAGTGTCCATTTGATGAATGGAAGAAGTTGCAAAGTGATTAGCATTTGTGGAAAATGTCTAGAAGTTGATACAGCCTTGTAAATTTATAATTGAAAGGAGAAGGTTGAGTTTGTATTATTAAGAAGTGTGGAGGCACAGTGGAGTAATGTTTAGCAACTTGGAATGAGGAATCAGAGAGCTGAGTTCAAATTCCAGTTGAGTTTTTTTACACTCACTGATGTGTTAATACCCTTAGGAAAGGTATGAGTCCATCTCTTCCCTCCAGCTATGAGTAAATAGCAGAAGAGACTGGGCCATATGGTCTTGGTTTGCAACCAGTCTGCGAGAAGGAAAACCCTGAATTCAAACCATTCTGGAGAGATTCAGGCTGACTTCCTCTTGAAACACCAGTGTTGCTATAGTTGCAGTAGATATGGGGCTCTTATGACACTAGGGATTATGGGATTCATGATGTCTAAGTGACAACTGGAACAAATTTTTATTTATTTAAGAGAATCCTAAATGTTTTAGCAATAGAAGATTAGAGATCTACACAAAACCAGAATTTATCTTGCACATTTAAACATTCATCCACACATCAAATATTGCCACCACATTTGGTCTGGTGTTTCTGTTAGAGATTCTTAACACAATCCAAAGCAGAATTTGCAATGTTATCGATCTTTATCTGGCATCTCAGCTTCAGTCACTTTCTCACCTCTGTAATGTAGCTTTCTTGTGCCTTTTCCATAAATATTTTCTTGGTAATTGTTCTTTAGTAGCTCAGCTTCTCAATTTTAAGCAGGGTACTAGATTGACAGTTAGATCTCATTATTTTACTTTTGAAATTCCTAGTTGCAACCGTAAGTTCTAGGCTAAGTTACTTCTGCATTTCTAGTTTGTGGAACTCTCTTCCAGCTTCCTGCCTTCTTGTCAACCACAATGTTCAAAAATTTAAATACAATGTAAATAGTCATCTTATATATATATATATATATATATATATATATATATATTTGGTGTAGCAGGATATCTGATATCCACTGATGATGAGTAGAAGGAGTGATTCATGGAGAGTCTGTCTACAAAACTCTGGAGTTGTGATGCTGAACATAACATCAATCAGCTTTTACTTATATTAATTCTCTCTCTCTCTCTCTCTCTCTCTCTCTCTCTCTCTCTCTCTATATATATATATATATATATATATATATATATATATATAGTTAAGTTATGAAAAAACTTAGTAATCCATATGGGTAGTCCCAAAGAGGATGAAATCCTAAGAGCTCAATATAAATCCAGAGCTAATATTTTAAAGAAAAACAGACCACTTTAAGGTTCCATTATAATAATTTAAAAATTTTTAAAGTTTTTAACTTACACTACCTATCAATTTTCATTTTATTTTTATTTTTTCGTTTCATCTTTTGGAAGTGGTATCTGATGATCTGGCGTCCTTTAAAAGGGCTCTGGTGAAATAAATTATTATAATGGAACCTTAAAGTGGTCTTTTTCTTTAAAATATATATATATATATATATATATATATATATATATGAGATAACAATATATAAATTTTTATATATCAAAAACAATATATGAGGAAAAAATGTTGAAAAAATCTTTTGTGTGACATGCTTCGTCCTTTAGGACTTCATCAGATATAATTTTTATGTTGGTACAACTACACATGGACATGAATGAGGAATGTTGGGAATTTTAAATTTAATTTTTTTTTTTATATAATCTAGCTGATTTCATTTAGATTCTTTTTCTTTTTGTTTCTATCACTTTTGTTATTAGATAATCCCACACTGATAATAGGAGATCTGCTAGAAATGGTGAAATGTTGTAAGGCTGGGTACAAATTTACTGTCTTGTGATCAAAACACTCTCTAGACATATATATATTGTCTAAAGATCACTTGAGGCATGAAACTGATTGTCACCATGCAGTTTTAATTTCTATGTTCACACTATCTATATCTACAAATACTCTATCTCTATTATTGAGCACTAATCTCTGATAAATATAGCAAATTTGTGTGTGTGTGTGTGTGTGTGTGTGTGTGTGTGCATAAATAGCCAAATGAGTGTGATGGAAATATTGTGTTGTATCAATATTTCAAATAGGGAGATCCTGCTTGCCTTAAAAATCAGCATTTGAAATCATGACATATACTTAGGGCTTGAACTCCAACCTCTGGCACAGGTGTGAAATATCCATGAGGAAGGCCCATTTACCTAGATATTTTCAAAGTTGAATTTTTAGCAGATTGCCAGCTTTTCATTTGTCAAATAAATTAGATGTTCTGCTCATGATCAAAATTTTAACATCCTCCCCACCCCTATAGTCTGATCAAAAGATTTTACCTACTCTGTCAAAAAGTCGAAATCTACAAGATAAGCAGTACGCAATTTGAACATCTTTCTAATATTCTGTCAAGCCTTCTGTAAGCTATTAGTCAGCTGCTCTGATGATAATGCTTTGGGATAATGTGATGAGTCATTTCAAGAAGCTGCCTGCCACTTTTAAATATAAGAACGCCTTAACCAACTCCTATCTCAAAAGAAAAAGAAAATGTTGTTGAGAGATTCACTATTTAAGTTAATGATTCTTGTACACCCCAAACCTGATGTCACTTCGAAATGTATACATTAGACTACTTTTCATTTTTTAATTTATGATTCAAATGTTACTTTGAAATCTTTATATTGTTTGACCTTTTTTGGAGTTCAGATCTCTCTTTTCACTAACTCCTCAAAATTTGTGTTTATCTAAATATTTTCTGCAATTATCTTTTTTCTACCCATAGAAACCTAATATTTTTATCACCTGTTAGGATTTTTTTTAATTCTTAGAAATTAATATCTAAACATGCATGAAAAGTTATTATACAAGAAATCACAAAAATTATGCTATTTGCCAAGTTTAAGTAATGTGGACAATCCATCATGTCAAACATATTTTGTAGTTTTATGCTGGAAATGCCTTCCTGTTAATCATTTCACCCAAAGTAAGGTTATAAAGCCACTAAGATGCAAGTGATTATTAAAGAAATAGAGAGGACAATAAAAGGACAGAATTCAAGAAGACAGAAGATGAAAATTGACATTATATTTAAATTTTTGAAAATTGTAGAAAGCAAGAATCCAGAAGTGAGTTCCACAGACAAGAAGTAGAGGAGACGAAACAATTAGCAAATTCAAAACTAAAAAGATGAGACTTAGTTGACAATCTTTTACTTCACTTAATTTCATGAAGTCAGGGTATTAAAGAAGAAAGCCCATCAGAACAATTGCCATGAAAATAATTGTATAGTCACAAGAAAGCTACTTTAGTGCAGTAGAAAAATAGCTGAAGCCAAGATGCCAGATCAGGACAAGTAATATTGCAGATTCTTCTTTGGATTTTGTCAAGAAACTTTGGAAGAAGCACAAAAACAGACATGGCAGCAATATTCAATGTATGGATGAATGGTAGACTTATAAATATGTAAGATAAATTCTGGTGAGAAACATTTTCTGGAACTCAGTGAACCAACTTTCCTAGACGCAAACCGGCCAAATGATTCAATATAATTGTTCTCCTTCATGTCAGTGAAAAACATTAGACCTCAGAGGCACAATAGATTAATCTCCTGAAGGTTAGCATCAGCATATATATATATATATATATATATATATTCTGATGCTAACCTCCACTACACACACACACACACACACACACACACACACACACACACACACACATATATATATTTAAAAAGAAAAAGAATCAAAAAGCTAGATTATACAAAAAAATTTGAATTTCAAATTCTGAGCATCTCTTGTTTGTGTGCATGTGTAGTCACACCAAAGTAACAAATTTAGTCCGATGAAGTCCTAAGGATGAAATATCACACAAAAGACTTTTTCCACTTTTTTTCATACATGTTTTACCCCCATATATATATATATATATATATATATATATATATATATATATATATATATATAATAAAGTTGGCATACCAATTAACGAGAACATGTGCAGACTAATGAATAACACAAGATTTGAATCTTTCAGATTTAACTTTTGATTTTATTTCACTCAAGTATTTCTTCAGTTCCTTCCATTCAGTTGATCTGGTGTGAAATTGAGTGGAAAGACTATTCCAATATAATGCTCTCTCTCTCTCTCTCTCTCTTTCCCTATATATATATATATGGGGAGAGAGAAAAAATTCAAATGACAAAGTCTGTTTTCAACTAAGTTGTTGTACATCCAAATTAGAATTGTAACCAACCTCTCTAAATTTCATGTTTTTGTTATGGTTTCATCCAAGATATTTTCAACCATCTTAGTCATTATCAAGTGCTAAATGTTATTAGTGTGATAGATACAATTTTATTGACTACATCCTGGTAATTTTGGAATGATGCATTTTAAATTCAAGCATATGTGTTTCATATAGTTATATTATATATAAAATGGGTTTCACAAATATTTTATATGTATTACTATTTTATATGCATATTAAATATTTCAAATGCTATTCAAAATGTAGCCTCTCATCGTGAAAGATTTAATGGAGGTTGTTTTTTTTGTATAATGATATTTTTAGGTATTTTAAAATTATCTTTACAGTGTTTACTCTATAGTATTTTGGTATTATCAAGTAATATTTGTCTCCAGAAAACAAGCAAACTGACATTTGCAAAAATTTTCCTTATTAATTATATATTCCTAAGTGGTATGTTGAGGGTGATATGAGCATAAAAATTCTTTGCCATCCACTTCCAAGTTGCATGGACAATGTGAGAGGAAGTAGAATTCTTCTGGAATACTTCCTTGATCCATGTCTTGAGAAACATGCCTGACATATCAATGAAGACGATGGCATTGACCATAGCATAAGACTACAAGTATTGGGAATCAAGTGGGGACTGAACTCACGACTCGCCATGAATAACTGAGAGAAAAATAAAGAAAGTGTCTGAATTTATTTTGAGATAGAAATATTGACAGCTAAAAAGAAGGGCAAAAATCACACACATATGAAAACAAACATAATTTACGGATGGAAATAAATATATGTAAACACAGATATATGCATATATAAGTAACTGTTCTTGGGCATAAACATTCATGTTTAATTTCTGCATTTATTGTGATAGGATTTTGGTATTCGTTACCTTTCACTCTTTTTTTTTTTTTTTTTGCCAGTTTTCTTTTTAATTTGATTCAACTCTAACCTGCTACCTCCCCACCCCGGCATATCCAGCTCTGTCCTATCCGGAATGCTGATCAGGGTTCAAGTTTATTCACTTATTCAAAATATATAAATGCTAAACTTATTATATACATCAGACTGAACTTCAACCGAACCAGCCAGGAAAGATCAACATTTTATTTATTTTTTTTTTTTCAACAAGGATCATGATTTAAGAATTGGTTTCAACTTATCAATTTCCTTAAATTAATAACTTGATTTTTGATTTAATTACTGAGTTTAATCTGCAGGCTTAGTTTTGATATGTATGTTACGTATCCTGCATAATGAGATGTTTATTTAATATAGAGTTCGGTGAATTGTGTTTTATAAGGGTCTCAGATTATGCAGATTGATAAGAAACTTGTTTTTGAGTATATATTTGTGAAAATATTTAGCAGAATTTGGTCTATGTCATCACAGTAAAGAAACTACAACACACACGCACACACACACACACATACAAACACACACAAACACACACACACACACACACACACACACATATATATATATATATATATATATATATATATATATATATATATATATATATATATGAACAAGTGCATCCGGCTCAGTCTGAAAAGTAACAGGACTGATGTCACCAATAATTTATTGCGATATCAAACAACAAACTACATGGTTTCCCCTTCAAAGTAATCCTCCATCGAGTTTAATGCACCTTTCCATCCTTCTCTGGCATGTTTTTATGCACTGCTGGAAAGATTCTTCATTGATGCCCCTCAGCTCCATCATTACGACCTTCTAGATGGCCTCCTCATATTCAAAATATGTCCCTTGTTGAGCATGGGGAAAAGAAAAAAGTCACAAGGAGCAAGATCCGGTCAATAGGCAGGTTGTTCCAGTACAGCAATGTTCTTCTTTGCCAGGAGCTGCTGGATGCTCAGGGCATTGTGAGCATGTGCATTGTCATGGTGAAGCAGCCATGATTTGTCCTGTCACAAATCTTATCTCTTCTCATGTACTAAGTGAAGCAAAAGCTGCAGGAATTTGTAGAATTGCTGATTGAGTGTCTGGCCCTGTGCAAGAACTTACAGTGTACAATGCCTGTCACACCAATGAACTGATATGTCCCGTTACTTTTCGGACACACCTCATAAGATCATCTTCAGGGGTGCAAGTGGTACAAAACTATATGTTTTTCATTAGTATAAGTATTTATATAAAGGTGTGCATTGTTATCCATAGCATAATTTTAATATATATATATATATATATATATATATATATATATATATATATATATATATATATATATGTGTGTGTGTGTGTGTGTGAAAATATATAGAAAATAGGAAAAAGAACTCACGTTAGGTAAATAATCCAAAGTTTTTTAGTATTTTTGTTATTATTTTAAAAATAGTGCTCGATACAAAAGTAGAGCATAAATATAATTATTTATTTAAAAATATGATTCAACACACTACATAAGAGTTCTCATGTTTCAAAACAAGAGCCGAAAACTTCAATATAATTATTTGAATTAAATTAAATTGAAGATGGAACAGAGCTTAGTACTTTAATTCAATTTAATTCAAATAATTATATTGAAGTTTTCGGCTCTTGTCTTGAAACATGAGAACTCTTATGTAGTGTGTTGGAATCATATTTTTAAATAAATGATTATATATATATATATATATAAAGTGATAATACATATGTGTGTGTGTGTGTTGGCATGTGTATGTGTCTGTATATATGTATATGCACACAAACACACTCACACACGTACATACATATATATGCATATACATAATACACACACACACACACATATACAGGGTGTGATGAATAAATTGTTGTGTAAATTACACAAAAATAAAGACATCTAATTTTAACAGATATATTTACCAAAATTACACAAAAATATCTTCAAATACTAAAATGCAAATTTATTAAATAAAATCGACATTGGTTTCAACCATGCCCTCTAGAGAACTTTGGAATCTCCTGCAACTCTTCTGGATGGTCTCCTTGTTTCAGTTGGAAAATGATGCCATAACACTTGCCTTCAATTCATCATTGGTGTTACAAAGAGTTTTGTTGCCTTCTTGCTCAACTGCACCTGACATATAATAATCAAGTGGGTTGCAGCCTGAGGAGTTAGGTGGCCAGAGGTGATGTGGTTGCAGAAATTGTCTGACAGCCCTGTCTGGGTTTTCCTGCTTGTGTGGCATGGTGCAGTGTGATGAGTCTGAAGCCCTCATCAGCAATTCGGGGGGGTTCTTTTTTTATCAGAAACATCAGAGTGAGTTTTCTGAGCTGTCATACCTTTGTAATTACCATTAAACTTATCCAACTCTGATTGAAATCCTCTGCACTGACCTACATATGTGTATATATATATATATATATATATATATATATATATATATATATAGTTTAAAATTTTTATATTTATTAGGGAAGAGAGCACAATATCAAAGACAAATTGTTAATAGTTACAGTCTGTGTGAACATACGAATCAACAATACATGGTGTTTGCTAGGTTCATATTTCAAGAAATCTTCATATATCATATATACTTGTGTATCATGCAGCCTGTGAAGACCTAATTTTGAAGCTGATTTGACTACAGTAAATGGATATATATATTTTGATCAATGGTGTAGCCAGGGCCATCAGTACATATGATAATTTTACATCTCATGTATGATGCAACCCCCTTAAAATTAGCTTAAAAATTAGGTCTTCCAAAGTCACATGACATTATAGCATATACAGTATAAAATAAAAACATAATTTTACTATTTGAAAAATATATTTAAAAAATAAATGTTCACAAGCTGAAATTTATTTACATATAAATTCTATGTAAATGTTACAAACTTTATAAATTGACACATTTACCGATTGCTTTTTAGGGTATGAAGAAGTATAGTGTTTTGCTAATATCCCAGATGTAGATGTCCTCTGAACATTAACGTTTGTAACCTTACCTTTTATGTAGGCTTGAACACTGAATACACACTTTAGAAAGTAACATGTACAACTATCTCATACAGCAAGTAAGCTGAATTTATTGATAGATCATTAGGTTAATCGATAACCGATGAAAATGTGTTTTTGTTGATGGTAGAGAATTTCTCTGGCAAATATTCAAACAAACCAAATTCCTTAGTTCCACCAATTCTAACCTTCACCGATAAGACACGTTATGCCATGTACACTCGGACGAATCATTCCCATTCCCTTTGAATTCTGTTAGTAATAAAGAAGTTCCATTTGGACAGCTTCTTCCCAAGAATCATTAGTTTATTGAACAAACACCTGACTGGATGTTTCCTTGATTATTACAATTTTAAACTCGTCAAGTTTAGCATTAACCATTATGTTTCCTACATGACGTCATAAATTGCATTTCTTAACTCCTCCTCTTATGCTTATTCAACAACCTTAATCAGTTACCTTGAGTGGCTCTTACGCCTTGAATGAACAATTAGTAAATAAAAAGAATGTTTACTGAAGATTATTAAAAAAAATTTCAGGAGACTGGAAAATTTTGCCAGTTTTTTTTTAAGTTCATGAATTTCTACAAAAATGTTTAGTATGTTTCAGACGGCATTCGATATGGGATTTGGGGGGAGTTAATTGGAAACTGTAAGAATATAATAAACAAGTGTTAAGCGAGTGTACAACTTATTAATCAAATTAATGAATCTATTTCACACTGGGTATATTACTTAAAACTGACAGGAATTAACACTGACAACTTTTTCATATTTTTCTAAGTCTTTCTAAATCTTTTTCTTACTTTTGTCTTTCTTTCCACCTATGTATCTATTTTGCCATTCTTACACTAATTGATGGAATGTGGTTCTGCTATTGTTTTTGTAATCCTGGCCTGCCATTGACTTGCCCCCAGGTTTAAAAAAAAAAAAAAAGAATTTTTCTCTGCAGCAAATGAGTTCCAACCCACCATCAAATTCCTTCCATCATCGCTCTGCACATATAAACCCCCACCCATTCATCAGCACACACACTACAGCTAGACAGAAGCACATTTCTTGGTCATATGTAGCCATATAAAGTCACCCTCAGGTGTAAAATGTTTCTCTTTGCCTCTGGGAGAAATACCTGCATTACATTTGTATAGCAGTTGAAGATCGCCTCGAGTTTCAAATTTGAAATTTTCAACTCAGTATTTTTGTTCAGATGTGAACAGCAAGCTTTCCTCGTGAATTAATTAAAAAAAAAATAACAATGATCATAAAAACAAAGCCAATAACACAAGTCATACAAGCAAGGCTTGCAATCAAGTAAAATATCATTAAGCCTGTTTGTATGATTCTCAACACTGGAAAAAGAGGAATGAAATCAATTTGCCAATTGCTAAATAATGCAAAAGAAAATGAGAGAGTAAACAAGGTCAGTTCTTGGATAATCACATATCCGGGACACAGTTCCATCTATTAGGTTGATGCAAAAGTTCCCAGCATTGTATTAGACACAGTTTTAGAGAAACCTTATAGGTTGATTTTTGGAGTAGCAGCCATTGGCTGCTTCCAACTTGGTATGTAAGGTAGTTATAGGAGAATGGTTTATCCAAATTCTCACTCACTCACTCACTCACTCAATCCTTCACTTATTCATTTAATTATTTTCTTGTTTGAACTTCTGTCTATGGGAGTAAAAACTTTTTGCTACTACAGCCTTTACAGGTAAGATAGTTATAGGAGAGTTGTTTTCTTAATTTCTCACTCTTTTTATTGAATTCCTGTCAAGGTTTACTATGAGAGTATCAGGGTTTTTTTGTTGCTGTTACAGCCTTACTGGTAAGATGATTATGGTTAAGTTCTCAACTTATCTTCTCTTTTAATTGAACTCCTGTCAAGGTTTACTATGAGTGTAACAGCTTTCTGCTGCTACAATCTAGAAAGGTAAGGTAGTTATGGGAGAGTGATTTACCTAAATGGTCACCCATCCATGCTCTTGATTTAACCCTGTCAAGTAATGTTGGTTTAAAAGCTTTGTGCTGCTAGTGCCTGGGTAGGTAATGTAGTTATGGGAGACAGGTTTGCCCAAATGCTCACTTACCCATTCTTTTGATTGAACCTTATCATGGGTGATTATGGGGTAACAGTTTTTTACTATTATTATCTCTGCAGACAAGATAGTTATGGGGGAGTGGTTTACCAAAATGCTCACTCACCCACTATATTTATTGAACTCCTATCATGGCTGAATATGGAAGTAATAGCTTTTTGTTGCAGCTGCTTAATTTTTTGTGTTTTTTTATCAGTATCACCCCATGCAAGGCAGTAAAGCCACTAAGACAAGGGGGTCACAGGGTGTAGGAGAATTAGGAACAGAAAAATTAATAATGAGCAGGAAGAGAAAAGAGTAATCAGGAGGACAGATAACGACTGATATTGTATTTAAATTTTTGCAGATTAAAGTTGGCTGGAAAGAATGGAGCCTGAAGGGAGTTCCACAAGTGAGAAGTGCAAGCAAAAAAATTTATGTCTGCTTCTATCCAACTCAACTGTAAATTGATGAGAGCTAGATGCCAGTCTATTACTGTGCTTAAATTCAAAGACTTTAGTTTACATAGTAAAGAGCTCATTACCATGAAAGTTTTTAAAGAAAAGTTATAGGAAGACAACATTACAGCTATGGGAAAGTAACTGAAGCTGAGCTGCCAAATCAGAACTGATAATATTGCTGATTCTTCTTTGGATATTATCAAGGAGCTCAAGGTAAATAGCAAGGACACCAGACTATATGTGGTAGCAATATTCTAAACATGGATGAATAGTAGACCTATAAATATGTATGATATATTCTGGAAAGAAAAATCATCTTGCATGATAGTTAAAAGAAATTTTCACTTATCTATTCTGTTTACTATCAATTGTTGTGGCGTACCAGTGATGAGGCATTTTGTGAAAGATATATGTCAGTTAAGGAAATGGCAGTAAAGTGACTATCACCAGCCATGGACAAAATTCAAAATTCATTTATAATTCTGTTTTCCATGCTAGTAACTTTTATAATGCCCATATACATTACATTTGTAGTTTGTTTACAACTCAGTCAAGATAGAAAAAATAGCTAATTTGCTTTTAATATGTTTCTATATTCTGAAATTAGGATATTCAAATTGTGAAATTTCACTTTTCTTACAAAGAGAAATTTGTAGCATTTTCCTTGAATTTCCAGAATCAATTTCAGCTCCTTTTATTAAGACAGCAACTGAAAGAAATTTATATTTAATTATAAGCAATTGTCCTTTTAAAAGAACACACTGTTAGAAGGACAGTTAAAAAAAAAGGTTGTTTTCATATTTAATAATTTCTTCATTTTTTTTTTTATCATAAAGGGTCAGAGATAAACTTATAAATGATTATAATAAATCCATCTTGCTCTTTTCACAATTTTCAGGATTATGTAAAAAATAAACAATTTTAATAATTTTAAATTAATCAAGACAACTTACTCTAATATATTTCATATTGGATGTGCTGGTGGTGTAATGGTTAGCCACTTAAAATATCAATTTACCAACATCAGTTGGTTAATGCTATTTTGCTGTGAAAACATTGGCTTTTATAAAATCTGAAGCGTACATCTCTTGTATGCTACTGTGGTCAGTCTCTTAAGAACTTGTACATCTTACAAAAGAAAACAGTATGTTATTAGTTTATCAAATGAAACTTGTGGTAACATTTTCTAATTTTAAACTACTTTCACTTTCATTTTCTTTTCTTACTTTTCTTACAGTAAGCACAAGAAAATTTAAATACACACATGACGATGAATATCTGTAAATATAAATTTGGAAAAAATGAATTTTCCAGGCATTCCTCTTATTTGCTTTCCCCACACATAAATTCACTGAAATAAGTTAAGAGTATCTCTTCCTCTTAAATATTTTGATAATTTTGTAATTTTTGATAAATTCTGTTTTCAAATTTATTTCTTTATAAAATGGTAAATAATAAATCTTTATAAAAGGTAAATATAAATATAAAAGTGAACAGTCTGTTTCATGCTAGACACAATCATCAGGCCTGATGATTGCATCTAGCATGAAACAGCCTGTCGCCTCTGAGTGTTGACTACACTGTTCACTTTTATATTTAAAAGGTAAATATATAAATATCGCATTGTACTTGGTTCACATATTTTTATAATCTTGAAAATAAATATTACTTAGGGAGACAAAAATGTATATAATAACAGCGGTATCAAGAAAATAACGGTCCTTTTGGCATACTGTTTTTGCAGCCTTAGAGATTAAACATTAATTAAACAATAAAAGATTTGTTCCTTATTCAATCATATATATATGATTAGCTTTGAGCACTTAGATTTGAAGCGGGTAGAATGGAGATCAATGTGTTTTAGTGGACTCAGCAATTTTCAATCTGCTTGTTTGAATCATCTTCAAGAAGCAAGAGCAAGATCTAAAAGGTCAGCCAATCTAACAGTGATCTCATTTCACAATCTTCACACTTGCTCCATATGTGGCCTCCTTTGTAAATTACTAGTGGGTCTTAAATGCCACTTAAGATTATCACAAACTTTCATAACTGAATCAATAAGCTGTCAGATTCTCATATGTCGAAACAGACAGGAGAGTCCATTATATATATATATATATATATATATATATATATATATATATATATATATATATATATATATAATTTAATTTGATGAAAACAGACAACTTTAAGGGTCCATGGTTATAATTTATTTCCTCAGGGAATGTTTTATTCCCTGGCTCATCAGACCACAATTCTAATGAATGAAAAAATGAGGGGTAGTATTAAGTTGATGTAAGGTGATATAGAGATCAGTGAGAGATAGTGACAGATATGCTTGAAATTAGAGAGGGATGTGAGAGGGTAGGAATGCTTTTAAATTTATTTTTATTACTCGCTCTGATTTAACATTGAGCTCTCTGTATTTCATCCTCCTTGGGATTATCCATACAAATTACCAAGATTTTCATTACTTAAATATATATATATATATATATATATATATATATATATATATATATGTGTGTGTGTTTCATAACTTGTCTTAGTTTCTTTTTATGGATAAATTTTAATTTTGAAGAAAGATAATGATATCATTATAAGAGAAAATCACTTTTGTTGTGAACAAGTCTCTCCTTTTGCTTCCTCGGAGTTTTAAATTTTTGCTTCTCTAATATTTATTGGTATTTTAGATTTAAAAAAAAGCAGAAACATTTGATGCTCACAAATATTTCCAATATTTGGAAAACACCAAATTATCCATAAAACTAGTTTCAGAACAAATCCAATCAGGAAAACCTTTTGCCAGCCACATGTTGATTGATGGAATTCAACCAGAAATAGCAAAGAAAACAATTCTTGCAAAACGTCCAGCGATTAATGTTTTTTTATATTTGTTTTCTATGACCACAAAAGCTATTTACCATATTTCATAGCATAGAAGCTGTACTTTTTTCTCTGTGAAAATTGGTAAAAAATAACTTTCTGTCTTATAATGGAAAGTAAACACTTGATTAATATTTACCACAAATCATGGATTATATATATACTTAATTTTTATTTTATCAGATGAATCATTGTCGAGCATTATTAATTTTTGACTGGTATTTCTTTCATCTTAATTTTAGTTGCTTTTCATCTCAACTACTCGGGAAATCAGTGAATAAACAGTGTGGGTTGGAAACTAAAATTAAAATGAAAGAAATATGAATCAAAAATTAATAATTATTAAAAATATCCTTCTTAAATATTCCCAAATATCCAGAGGTGGTTTGTCTTATTTAGTTTATGCCATGAAGCAAACAGAAAAAGAATAATCATTTAATCGGACAGATTGTATAGAAATTTGTGATTATCCACAAACAGAAGATAATGTAATCATTATGATAATTTTGGTGAAATGAGTTATAATCAACAGAACTTAAAAAAAGTTAAAAGAAACAGCAGGACGAAAAGTAGAAGGTTACATAAAATCCAAAGAAGGAAGAATCATAATGGAGAAAAGGAAAGTACTAAAGACAAGGAATAAATCTATTGAAGAATTCTGTCAAATGCTGCAAAATGATACAAGACCAAAGCATTAATCTAAGAATTCTAGTCATCAGATCTAGATATGGATGCCATGCATGGCGGACAACTCATTTAGAAATTTCTAAACCATCCGTTATATACAACCACTTTCTCAGATCAATGATTTGAAAATAGATTTTAAGTAATCTTGTAGGTCTTTGATTTTCCACACTACTTCCAACAAAAAGTTAGGAAGGAAACCTACTCAGTACTGGAAAGATACTTATCACAATATTTGGGATAAGAGGTGTGATATGTTCTTCTTCCAAATAAAATCTTTTACCATGGTAAAAGGATTATATTTGAGAGAGGAGACAAGACCATGTCATACCACTTATCCCAAGTACTGTGATAAGTATCTTTCCAGTACTGAGTAGGTTTCCTTCCTAACTTTTTGTTTGGAGTAGTGTGGAAATTGCTCCTTTTTTCTACTTCTATAATTAATGTGTGTTGTTTTTACTGATTTTGGTTCCACATTATTTTGAAAGAAACTTTTCTATTACAAAGAGAGACAGCGTCATAATGGGTTTTTCTTCAACAGATTCCAGGACAATGAAGCATGGAAAAGGAGTAGATGCTTTTTCCATGTCGCCATCTGTGTCTGTCTCTGGGTGATGCATTTATATTTGTGAGGAGTAATTTTTATGTAATTTGTTTTAAAGCTTCATTAACTGTGTTCTCCACCCATGACAGAGTACAACAAGGATATGTAACCAAGAGGGAGATCCATTTACTTTGGCATGACAGGGCTGCACATTTAGTATATATATATATATATATATATATATATATATATATATATATATATATATATATATATAAAGGGAGAGCTTTGGGCATATGGATGTCATGAGTTTCTACACACACCCCACCCCAACAAAAAGATTTACAAAATTAGAGGTATTAAACCTGATTTTGAACTTTTATAAAAATATGACATTTATCTAAATATTAAATTAAAACAAATTTAAAATTGAACTATTAAGTTACCCAGTGGTGCTTTTAAATTTGCCATGTTTCTCAAAGATTTCTGACTATAGAATCTATGAAAGTAAGTAAAAATTTTGTTGAAAATTTATATCAGTTTTTATGAGTCTAACAAAATGTAATTTAAGAACTTGCTATCTTGTTTTAGTATTTGGCACACAAATGAAAATGTTGCGCAAGATTGTATTGTAAACTTTGTATTCTGTTTTATTGTTTTTATATCATTGTAATGCTTGTTTCTTTCAAATTTCACATTGGTGTATGTCTTGTTTGTTTTAGTTTGCACCTTTCACAATACTTGAGATAAGAAATGTGACTTGTCCTCTTCTCCTCTGTCAAATAAAATCCTTTTAGCATGTAGCTCCTTTTTTTCTACTTCAATAATTAATGTGTCAGCAAGATGGCCAAGATGAAGATTAACAAAACTGCAGTACCCGTTGAGATTGTAATAAAAACTGTGCATCCAGCACATTAAGGGTGCATGGCTGTGTGGTTAGACTATTCATTTACTGGCCATGAGACCTGGCTTGGAATCTCACCAGGATTGATTTGTCATGGAGGTGACTTCTTGATTATATCAGCCTGGGGAGCAATAATGTTCAGAGGTTTGGTGATATTTGGTTATGCCCAGGGCAAACTCCATGATTGCATGCCCCTAAGAGACAATTTGGGGACGGGGGCTATAGGGCCTAGTATTGAGAAATGTGAGAAAAGGAGACATTTTAAATATATAAAAATAGATGAAGCATGTAACAAACACTATATTCAAATCAAATATAAACTAAATTTTTATTTTACTTTATGATTGGATGCCCTCCCAATATGGATGCCCCTCACACCCTCTTCCCCCATTTTCTGCACACTAATGCTGTGGAGGCTGTCACCTTTGGAAAGAGGCTGAAAAAAGCACAAATTGGTTGACTCAAGCCTTGTGAGCGAAACTGGGTAAATGAGAGTTTTTGGAAGCCATCAATGGTTGATGTTAGAAGTCATTGAGTCTGAGCCTTTGAGCATGTTGGTCTTGGTAAAAAAAATTTCATCATGTCAGATGATGTGATGTCCCCTGGAAACTTTAACTAAGGTCGGCTCAGCATAGTTACAGTATAAACCACAGGTAGGGCTCTGTAGGTTCAACAGGCATCTGTAATAGGAATTGGCTTGCTGCTCTGTGCAGAGAAACAAGTGGTAATTGGCCATTATTATTATTATCATTATTATTATTAGATATTATTATTAGATATTACCTAAAAACCACACTATGGATTAATCCAAACCTTGTGGTGAAATTGAGTAGATGGTACCATTTGGAAGTGGTCAATGGTTGTAGTAGCATGAAATCACAAGTCTTCATGACTGAGAGTTTGAACATATTGACCTTGTTCAAAAATAGTGTGGGTTAATCCGGCATCTGTGATATTGATTGGCTAGCATTTCTGACAGATGGGTGTCCTCAGAAATGAATATCCAGGCATTTATATATGCACATATAAAACTGGAAATAAAACAGATACTGAATTTCTTAATTTTTTCATATTATTTTGAGTGTTTCATCAAATAAATATATTCTAAAATAAAAGAATTTTGGGAAATTATATATCTTTTCATACATACCAATTTTTGAAGTATTTTTCTCACTTTAGGGCCAAACACTAAGCCCTGACAAATGACTGTGTTGTTCAGCTGGAATTAACTGGGCAGTTTTCTAATTAGTGTCATTAGGGTTTCCAGTCCTTTCAAAAGTCTGCTTCAAAAGTCTATACTCCTAACCCTTGTTCTTTACTATGCTAATATAAGTCCACACAGTACAACTCTGCCTTGAGTGACTCTTGGGCCTGTAATTTGCAAACATTAGTAAAAAATAAAGAAAAAGTGTAACATGACAATGAACTGAATAACCTTATCAGATAATTAACTGGGATTTCTGACTTCTAGCAATGATTAATTACTTCAAACATCTTTCTCCTGAAGCAAATTATGCATAAAATTTTGGATATTTTCATTAACCATGAAAAGATGAACATCATTTTTGCATGTCTGTGGAGAAAAAATCTTTGAAAATAAAAATTTGTAAAATTGAGACCCAAAAATAAAAATGAAGACAAAATATTGTTTTTATCAATTATTATAAAAATTTTATTAAAATCCTGTATGGTTACTTAGTATTGTCCAACCAAATCCTTAAGACTTTCAATAACTTTTATCATCAAAGTGCTACTTTTTTATTAGATTTAATATGCTGATAAATATTTATTGAACTGAGCCTAGTTTGATACACTGTTTGATGAAATTAGATCTTTTTGGATTTCATTCAATAGTTTGACAAAAACCATGTTTATGAAGCTACCTAAATGAGATTAACTGGTTTGTGATACTTAATAACTCTTGAATTGTGCCAACTTTGGCACAAGGTCATGTTTATAGAGTTCCTAATTAAGAACTAAATTTCAATGGCTACTAAAACAGATTTTCTTATGACACTAGTAAAGCCACCAAAGGAAGTAAGCAACAAGAAAATTTTAAAGATAATGGCAAAAGAAGAAACACTTATACTCATAATCAGGACCTTGGACCCATAATGAGGAAGGAGGGCTTGGAAAGCTTAAACCTCACAAGGCATATTGAGGGCAAGAGAGATAGAAGGAACCAGTGAGCCACTTAAATGACAGGTTTGTATGAAAGGATGGCGGAATGGAGAGCAAGAGCTTTAGCATAGAGGGAAAAACTACTAAGCTTCCTAGAGGATAGGAAGTTGTGGAGGGCCGTGATCCCCTCTGTTATGAAAGGACATGGCCCATAGAAGAAGAAAACCAGTTGTCAGAAATTTTAAAATGCCCAATCTGAGTTCAAAGGTTAAACAATCCAAATGAATATAAACAAGATACATCCACAAAGCTTCTTTGCAACTTGCAAAGAAGACATTGCATAAATTATTATCCAGTTGTTCTCTAGTATTTCTTTCATCTAATTTTCAATTGTTTTATTTACACTAGTAGTAATATTAATTATTTTATTAAATGAAACATATCAACAATTCTTAATTTTTGAAATATTAGTATTAATATTTTGACAACCATAATTTCATTTGCTTTATTTAAATTAGTAGTAATAAGTAAATAATATGTTGAATTTTATGAGGTGAAACATTGTCAACCATTATTAGTTTTTTTAGAATTTCTTGCATCTTAAATTCAGTTGCTTTCTATCACAGCAACTCAGACCATCATTCAATAATTAAGTAGCAGTGATAAGCATCTGGCAATATTCAAACATAAATTCTCTCAGCAATTCTGCTTTTCCAGAGCTGCTGCTTTACTAATTTGGCTACAAGGAATAACTTGTTTCAAATATAACCAGAGTGCTTTCATTTTTTAACTTCACCAAATACATTACCATCTTTATTTACATGTAATCGTAGTATTAGCTATCTTTCAATTTATTAGCTAAAGTTTTGTTAATTGTTAATTTTTGACAAGTATTTATTTCATCTTAATTGCAGTTGTTTTTATTGCAGTTCCCAAACTGTCAGTGGCTGCCCCCAACATGTAAATATGTGATTGACCCAGCTGCACCTAGGATGTGCACATGTGGGAAAAACTGTATGACAAGTAGATATATAAATGCCCACTAGAAAAAGGAAGAGAAAATAGTCTCTTGCACTCCCCATCCACAAGAAGAAGAATCCCCATTCAAAGAAAACCCCATCACCAAAATTAATTGACAAAGTCTGAAGTTAAATAATGAATAATTTTTATTTATGAGAGTTTTAGTTATGTGTCATCATTAGTCAGCAGATGATGACATTGCAGTCACATATTTCTCATCAGTGTCAGTTTCAAGCCATTCCCTAAAAGAATAATTGATACAACTCAATCTATTTATTTTTGTTCACCTTCATTTAAACAGGCTAATCTATGCTTTCTATGAGTTCTCTCTGAAAATGAACTGGCCATTAATGAAAAAATAGCCTATGGCACCTTACTCCTCTCCAAAATATTCAAAGAAACTGTTAACATAGAATTTATAGGTAGATGTAATCATAAGTTTGATGCTAACAGTTTCTTCTCTCCACTTTTTGCTTGTGGAAATGTCTTCTGGCTTTTTGCTTTCCAATTAACTTTGATCTTCAAAAAATTAAATGCAATGTCAATTGTTATCTTCTGTCTTCTTAATTCATGTTCTTTTATTGTTCTCTCTCCCTAATAATATTTTTCTTTTTCTCATATTCAATAACCCCTTGCATCTTAGTGGCTTTATTGCCTTGCTTAGAGTGAAACAAAAGTCTTTTGGGATTACCATAAACTACCTTAATCTATTCCTCTTAATCTTATCTTGTTTGAAGTCTCCCTGTCAATGGCAGAAACCAAAAGTCACTGGATGCCAAATTTGGGTTGTAGCATGAAATGACAGACCTGAGTGATGAAATGTTTTGTCAAAAATCTTCTGCCCACTCTGCCATTAGGAATGTAATGGTAACAAATTACACAGACTCACTCAACAATGTCCTCTGAATGAGTAACATGATATATACAAAATCATTGGATATGTCCCACACTGATTTTGCAAATATAAAAGACAATATATATTGAATAATTTTACTGCAGGTTTTTGTCAATGCTCATGTTAAAATATTTGCTATCCAATTGACACATTCCTTGTACTTAAAATGAAAAATAATTTTGGCACATTTTATCATATATTTATTGCTACTTGCTCTATATAAACAGGATGTTGGGGGTTGTAATGGATAGTGGCTCAGAATGAGAAATCAGTGAGTCAAATTTGAGTATCGTTGGAAAAGGGATGAATCCATCTTCTCCCTCAGTTATTGGTTAAATAGTTGTAAAAATCATTGTCATTCTCAAAAAAACTTGTTAATGCAATATTTACTTGTAAAAAAGAATTTTTTCTTACAATCCATACAATTATGGATAAACTGTACAAAGTTCATGTTTGTTCTGTTTCGTTCAAGTAATTTTGACCATTACAGTTATTATCAAGAACCATGTGCTTTCAGTGTGATATGCAAGATTCCACTGGCTACATCTTAGATTTTCTTATGGAAAAGTTTGAATTCAACCAAAGTAATGGCATGTAAGCAAGTGAGACTGCACCAGAAAAGCATGTATCCATTATTATTATTATTATTATTATTACTTTGCATACATATTAATATTAAATATTTTATATGCCTATTTGTGGTTGCAACCAATCTAGGAGAAGGAAAACTCTGAAGTCAGAACTACCTCGAAAACTGATGTGCACCATCAGACTGTTTTGTATAAAATAAACCTGATAGATTACACATGATGTGGGGGAATAGTTTACCCAGCTCCTCACTCTGTCAAGGTTGACAATAAGAGTAACAGTTTTCTGCCACTACTGTCTTGACAGATAAGTGAGTAGTAGTGCTTGAATTCTTCTCCATCAAGCATCTTTCCATATATCTTTTGATGGTATAGAGTTCAGGGAGAAGTGTGTTCATGCCTGTCCTAAGAATATTGGTTCACTGATTCTATTTTCATGCTAGTAACTGCTGAGGCAGATCAGACTAAAAATGGAGTATTGCTGCAATATCTGGGTTGGAGTTGCCCAATATTCACTTCTCAATGTTCACTTGACAGAGTTCAAAAGCGTTTATACAGCAGTGTGGGTGATGAATTATTTTCAACCTTGCAGACCCTTTCCCACAGATGAAACATTGATGAGCATCACTGCTTTGTTACTATTTCTATGGCAAATATTGGAAAAGATATGAAACTATCTTCTCCCCCAGCTATTGGTTAAATAGTTGGACTGGAAAAATTTCATTCTTAAAGGTTTGTCTTATGTAAAATACCCTGATGGTGCACATCAATCTTTAAGCTAGTCTTGAATTCAGTTTTCCTTCTTGTAGATTGGTTGCTACCACAAATAGGCATATAAAATGCAACAACTTCATTCAATAACCTTCTCTCTTGAGTGGCTCTTGGGCCTTGTGAACATTTAGTAAAAAACATATTCTTCAAAATTAACTTTCTATTACTCTGGTACAAAGCATATTTCCTTATAATCAAGTCACCTAAGTCATAGTATTGTAAAGATAATGCAAATCAGAGTTAAAGCATTAACATTCAAATATCTTATTTATTGAATCTTTATTACAAGCATGTTTTATGCTTCTCATTTACACATTATGTTTTATTTAATAAAGTTATTTATAATGTAGCTTTTTTTTTTAATGACTCATATCAATCTCAATAGGCGAAAAGATACAATTCATAATTCCTCTTCTGATAACAATTCAAGCCTGATTCACCTCTCTCCTGTTGTCTTTGAGATGCCTTCACTTGAAAAAAAAAATTAAAAGGAAGGATCAACTCTCTAATGAGTAAAGGAAGAAATTGCATCTACAGAAATGTCAGCAGATGCAACCATGCTGTTGGCTTTTCTGTGATTGAACCAAACTCTTCAATATAGATTAAATGAAGTTAGAAAAAGCTGGGTAGATTCATCGCATAAAAAAGGGTGGGGCTGAAACTTGAATAAGATACTAAAAGAGGAAGGAATGAAGGCATAAGATCAACAAGAAAAAGAAATTAAGAAAGAAAGAGGAAGAACTGAGAATATTGTGAGATGAAAAGGTTTCTGAGAATTTAAACATTTTGCTTGTTAGAAAGAAAAAACTGCATTTTTTAATGGTGTCTTTTTCCTTTTAAACTTATCATTCTTAGCTTCTTTCTTTCCTGTTTCATTTTTAAGCTATGTTTTTTATTTGATCTTCTCTTCTTGTTTTTCTTGTTTTTTTTTTCACTATTATTTTTTTCTTGCACCACTAATTCTTGCAATTTTTTTTTGCCTATACTTTTATTTATTTATTCAACTTTTCCCCTTAATTATTATTATTATTATTAAATAACACTTCTCATATTCTATCTTCTCATTCATTTTCTTTCATTGTTTCACATTAATTTTTCATTCCTCCTCCACTTTTTATTTATTTATTTTCCTAATTGTTTTTCTTCAAATTCTCCTTCTATGTTATAAGTCTTTCTTGGCCCATTTTAGTTTTCTTATATTTTTCACAAACAAATTTTTTATCTTTTCTTTTTTTTTTAGATCTTTTATTGATTTACTTAGAACTTTTTTTATTTTCTTTTAAATTAGTTGTTTTTTTGTTAGGTTCCTTCTTTCCTTATTTAAAATTTTGTTTTCTCTTTCCTTCTTTCTCTTTCCTATTTTTTACTTTCTTTTTTCTTTCCTTTTCTTTATTTCTTTTTCTATATATTCCCTCTTTCTTTCCCTCATTTTCTTTCATGTTTTCCCTTTTCAAAGAAAACAAAAATCACTTTGTTCTTTCTTTTTCTTTCCTAGTGAGTTTTTCTTTTTCATTTTCGCTTTCAATGCTTTTTTTTCTTTCTTTCTTTGAAGACATACATCCTTTCAATTCATTTTAATCTTTGTTTATTTTCATTCTTTATTTCATAGTTTTTCCAACCTTTTCTTACAAGATCTATTATTTTCTGTTAATCAATATTTTCTTCCTTTTTTTCTTTCTGTTTTTTTTCCTTGTTTCCTTCACTTTTCCTATTCATCATTCCCAGCATGCATCATTTTTGTTCATCCCAACATATTTCACCTCAACAACTTCCTGCAACAGGTCAACAAGGACATCTCTGAAAGTTTAAAAGGTTTAAAGGTTTTCGCAACTTCCTATTTGAGACTTTCTTCTATCACTCAATGGCCCTCCTAGTGAATAGATGTGTCATTATCTCTGTTATGGTGAACGAGCAATGCTCTTTCTGGGCATCAAGTCAATTTAAAACCTATCATTTCTTTTTTGGGCATCAGTTTTTCTTTGTACTTTTTAAAAATGAACTGATTTAGGCACTGGCGGGGGTTGGCTTTAAGATGTTAAACAGATTTTATTTGATAAACATAAAATGAGGGTTCAATTTGAATTACTTGATTTACTCTCATAAAGTATGGGGACTAATACATCCTAGCTTGGTTATTAATAATTATCTCAGTTCATGACAATCAGCAACAAATACACTTACACATACTATATCTATCTATCTATCTATCTATCTATCTATCTATCTCTATATATATATGTGTGTGTGCGTAAAAGTATGTAGATATATATGTGTGTGTGTATATATATATATATATATATATATATATATATATATATATATATATACTTTGTACACATATACACACACTATCTTTCTCTCTCTCTCTCTCTGTATATATATATATATATATATATATATATGCATGTATGTGTGTGTACAACGTATGTAGATATATGTGTGTGTGTGTATATATATATATATATATATATATACTTTGTACACACATAAACACACTATATCTATCACTATATATAGATGTGTGTGTGTATACACACATCAATATATTGAGATAGATATACTGTGTCTACAATGTATGTAGATATATATATATATATATATATATATAACCGGAGTTACATTTTCCGATTTCATTTTGAATTTGTAGTTCTGTCTGTGATTATGATTCCAATGTAATCAATGTAATAAATTATAACTATGGAATATTACTGTTTGAGCCTTTCATATTATATATATATATATATATATATATATATACTTTATACACACATCACACACTATATCTATGTATCTGTATGTATGTGTACAGACTACATATATATATATATATATATATATATATATATATGTGTGTGTGTGTGTGTGTGTGTGTCATTCACACTGTTTCACTATATCACAGCTCCTCAGTGTGATGAGACATCCGAATACCTCAAGCCAGTATGAAACCCAACCAATTTGGTGTTAGAGTTTCTACCACTGAACTATCCTCATTCAGCTGAGTGAAATAGCTAAATCTAGCATATTGTTTTTACAAATATAAATGAATGCCAATTTATTTTACTGAAGAACTATCACTCAACAGTGCTCAACTGAAAATATATTTTCATGAGCTCAGTTAGCAATTAAGCTACCTCTTGAGAAGGGCTCTTGATTGGGCCTTCATCAGAATAGGTAAAGAGGAGTAGATAGGTTATAATAAACTACAGAAGAACTCAAAATTGATCACTGCATTTAAGTATTGCATTGATATCTAAGCTTTTAAAATTTCAACAATAATTCTTCTGTCACCACTTAATTTAAAGAGAGTTTGATGTACATAGGTCCTTATTTACAGACAATAATTTTTGCTTCATGAGT
>CAHIKZ030005060.1:425000-482500 GCA_903632075.3 Acanthosepion pharaonis | reverse complement strand
TTTCTAAGTACTTTTATTTGAAAATCAGTTTCAAAATAATAGAATAAATAGTAAATGAATGCCTATAGCAGAAATTGTTTTATTATAGTAAAAAGAAGCCCCCAACAATGGAATCTACACAATCTCAACAGCCACACCGGTGAAAGAGAACAGTGTCAGTCAGGATTGCATAACCAAGGCAGACCTTGACAAACCAGGAATAGACAAAGATCTATATGATCCCAAAGACCAAACCAATGGAACAAGACAGTGCTAGTCGGGCTGGCATAACCAATGCAAACCTTGACAGACCAAGCATCTGTCAGCCTGATACAACCAGGTTTGCAAGATCTTGCCTGTCTCATTCCCCTTTGAGCCACGTGGGAGGTGCTTCTGGCCAAGCATATGGGCTTCTCTGTCATGCAGAGTTGTCCACCAAAATCAAATTCATGCAAATGGCCTTGTGAAACTCTTTTTTCATTCACAGCCATTTCTGCCACTATCGCCAGGGGAAAGTAGATGATCATCCCAATGTTTCAGATGCAAGCTGGTGCCAACAACAAACAGTAATATAACTTGAAATGCTTTTCATTAATAATTTGGTATGCAGTTCCATAAGTATCTGAAAAAAATCTTTCTTTTTATTCATTCACAATACCATTACCATTATAAAAGAAACTATTTGCATTTCTCAAATAAGTTCATTCAGCATGCAGTTTTAAAATAAAAATAATTGCAATTATTATATATTATTACATATCCACATGAAAATTACTATTATATATTTCTATGAAAATTATTATTACATTTTTCTATACAAATTATTATTACTACAATATACTTTGAATACACATTGTTGTGAGGATTAATCTCATCTTTTATCAAATACATGACTAAAAACTTCTTACGAGCAGTACTGATGAAACAGTCTGACTCCATAATACAAAGCAAATGTTCTCTTAAAGTGAATTAAACAAGAGGTATTTTTAAAGTTGTGCTATGTACTCTTTAATAAAAGGAAGCTAAGACATTACAACAATTGCCTTTGAAAATGCATTTTGCCCCATTGAAACAGTTAACCTTTTTAATATAGAAAGCCTTTTCAATGATTTGATATCCTTTTAGTTAAAAGGATCTTTTTATGGAACTCAATAAAATTCCTGAAAGACTACCAAACTGTCTTGCATGTCAATTTGATATCACTTAAAACACAGAATTCTTGCATGATAAATTTTGTTAACTATTTTTTGTTATTGTTGTTGATGCAATCAAAATCCCCCAAATTTTGCTTCCATTTAAGAGCAAACACCTGCTGTTACCTGTCTATTATAATTCACTGACTTCTCATTCCATTCAGGTGAAAAATAATTGTACAGACTGTTAACAGGTGTTTATTTCAATTTAATAAAAAATAAAAAATAAAAACATCGTTAAGAGAGGTGAACTATCTAGTTATTGTTATATTTGATCTTAAGGAAGGAGTTTTAAAAGAAATTTAGAATAAATTGATCTGTGTTCAAAATTCAAAAGTTAGCCTAAATGTCACGTCAGGTTGAGTTCTTTCATAAATGCTGAGATCAAATTGCTTTTTTTGTGAATCAAATTTGGATTCTTTCTGTTTTAATTGATCAGAGGGAGATATTTTTAAGATTATTTTTTTCACTCTCATTTTTCTGTTCATGTAAATAGATAAACATACAAGTAGGAAGAGAATAAAACTAATTACAAAAAACGCATGAAATCATTAAATAAAATCATAATTGGTTATTTGAACAGGAGATGAAAATGGCTTTTATAAACATTTCAGTGTTTATTCACATCCTCTTCAAAACATTTTCATCAACATGACTTGCTTTGCAAAAGAAAGTTTAGGTAAAAAAAAGAAAAAAAAGAAGAAAAAAACTAACAATAAAGAAAGCTGTAATTTAATAAAAGTTAGAATCCTTCCTCTAAGAAATATGGAACAATTTAAAAATATGTTATAATTATTTTTGTTCTTCTATTAGTTCATAAGATAGCATGTTTGTTATATCTGACCATTACTACAGATACACCATTCTGCTTTGATGCTAAGGAAAGATGGAAGACAAAGATATATTAGAGATGTTGTTTGATTTTAGTGAAAAAAAAGAAAACATACATAATAATAAGAAAGATAATAATAATAAGAAGAAGAAAGAAAGAAAGAAAGAAAAAAGAAAGAAAAAAGAAAGAAAAAAGAAAGATGATACTATCAAGCATTTAATATAAGCTTCAGTGAAATGAAAAACCTTGTAAATTTTTAACACTTTCATTTGTGCCCTGTTAATGATTTTCATTTGTACATATAAGATTGTTTTTGCAATATTTTGTTAAAGATGTTAAGCTCAAATTCATAACAATGCAATGTGGGAATTTCCATATGTAATCATGAAACTTGCAAGGAGCTTGTTCAATCTTTAACTTAAGAATTATGAATCATTTGAAAATTCACATTAGAAAACTGTTAAATTGGGCATTGCAAGTTATATCTATTAGGTCTGAGTTTTAAAAAGCAAAAAAATAAAATCATATAAATATTATCAAAATATAATAATAGTGACTAGGTTTCAGCTAAGAAATACTGCACAACACTACAAGTGGATGTACTTTGTGAGGATCAACCCATTTACGGTAAGTATGTAGCGGTTTGTAAGACTTATTTGCTAACCATTGCACCACAGTGAGGCACCATATATATATATATATATATATATATATATATATATATATATATATATATATATATATATATATATGTGTGTGTGTGTGTGTGTATTTAAGCAGCATATTTTAATTCAAACACATATAGTTAAATAATTTAAACATATCATGTCGATTTATTTTGCTCCTGATCCTTTTAAGTTCATGGATTAATTTCTAGGTTGCCTTAGAAAATTGATTACGAAAAATACCAAAATTTCTTTTCAAATAGTTTTTATTTTCCCAAGTACTTTCAGTCTTGTCTGAAACCATCTTCAGAGGGTTAAATTGTCTGTGAATGTGGATATGAATTTCTGTAAATTCAAAACATTTCAACTGTTCGTTTTACTGTGTTATGCGACATCCTAGATTTCAAATTCAAGTGTTTTTTGTTTTTTCTTTCTCAACAGTACAAGGGAGGTAAATTTTTCATTTTATTTATTATTATTCTTATATATATATATATATATATATATAGTCATCCACAGACAGACTGTTTTACTCTTCAATGTGCATAGACACACAATTACTCTCAATTAGTTTCATTGTATAATTTAGGCAAGTTTTGTCTGCTTATTTTCAGTAGGATCCTCTCATATTCATGGGCAACCTTCTTACTATCTTTATTAAAGGAAGAGAGAAAATTACCATGTTATATATATGTTGAAAAATCAAAAGAAAACAGTTAAATCTATCACTTCATGTTTTTGAAGATGTATAGCACATCCATCTCATATCAGAAAAATTTAATCAAAATTTAAACAATATTCATTTAAAAAATATTAATTTAAAAAAACATTTCTTGAACTCGCTGAATTTTTGCCAAACTTTGAATTATGACACTTTGTGTCCTCTACATGCTTTGATTGACCTTTCATTCATGAATGTTCTCAAATTTAAAAGCTTTGATAAGCCTTGCTTTTGTATATCAACATGTGCAACAAAATAAGTCCTACATTGACTTGATAAAGTCCTTCAATGGACAAAACATGGCAGCTAAGAATATTTTTACCTCTTGTCTCTTTTTATTCACACACACACACACACACACACACACACACACACACACACACACACACACATATATATATATATATATATATATATATATATATGTATCATATTTTTTTAAATCCCTGTTTTCACAATTAAATTAGCATTAACCAGACAATATTGGAAAAATTTTTAAATTTACTTTTATATACTTTTATTTATATAATAAATATATTGTGGAATTTCAACTTATAGTATCTGTTTTTATTACAAATATTTGCAAAAAATATATTTGTTGGTATGAGATTTTATTATGCAATGTCAGGATTGTTCAACATACATAAATCTACAAAACAATATGGTTACTGATTTTTTTTAATTTTAGATATAAAATATTGCCACTGGTTAAAATAAAAAGATCTAATCTGGAAAGAGAAACAAAATATTGTTAAATTATTGATGGCAACACAACATTTGAAAAAAGGAAAAACTTGAGCAGCGATCGTAAGACAATCCAAAAGATATTTTGAAAAAAAAATAAAAGTGAAAATATTAGAAAAATCAGAACAAATAAAAAACCTGATTTTAAGAATGCTATAAAAGAAAAATTTAAAGTGTATTTAGCAAGAAAAGTGGGTTAATAAATAAGAAAATCTTTGAAGAAGCTATTGTGGCAAATGTAAGCAGAAAGAAAAAATGAAAAGTTATTAAGAACATTGACCAAAGACATGAAAGAAAACAAACTACTTAACCTTTAAGTAAACATCATAAAGTCAGACAACTGTGTGAAGAAATTCATAAAAATTGATTTGTCAACAGTAAATTTTAGTGATGTATGTAAAGCTACATTGGTTGAATCTTATGGTTTAGTAGAGGTTGGGTCCTTCAGGTAAATAGCTGACCAACATGAGTTTGATCATGATAGTGAGATAAAGTAAAGTTTTGGTTTACTATTGCAGGCTGTAAAACTATGTGTTGCTTCAAAGTTGATGATAGTATCAAGATAAATGCTAAGAATTATTGTTAGCGGAGACATTCTTTATATAATAAGCAACAAACAAATCTCGAATTAAACAGAATGTTCCTTCACATTCTGCAAAACTGATTATTGTCCAGCTTGCTAAAAAAGACTTCAAAAACACTAAACTAATGGAATGACTATCAGCCACCCTGCTATAAATCTGACAGAAAAATTTTTGTCCATCAAAAAAAAAATGTATTGAGAATGGAATGTTCAAGCTACAATCTATGGAAAGCAACAAAAAATACTGCGACTAGTATTAAAATCAAAACAGTAGAAAAGTTAACAAAACTAATGTTGACAGACTGTTGAAGCTTATAGAACATCAAGTATCCTATATTATCATATAAAATAATAATTTATTCAGATAGTTGAAATAATGTGTTAATCAAATATATGTTTTTGTGGTCTATAGCTTTGTATTTATCTATTAATAAAAATCTATTCTACATTGAACTTGTTTGCATAAAAAACTGGCTTTCCACCAATATCAATATTCTTAATAAGAATATGATAAAAATAAGATAATACTCACACTGATATATTGTATACATAAATATAAATATAGCCTGACATTTGACCTATTTTATAGCGAAAAAATCTTTTTGCATAAGTTCTGACATTAAGTGTGTGTAAATATAAAATGAAAAATATTTCCAACATTTGCTATTTGCTAAAAGTATTTTACTGATATTATAATCAATCATTGGATGAAGAACTGGACAGGGTTCTGGAATATAGCCACTTAGGTAAGATGTTAAAATATGCTTAAAGCTTAATGTGTAAAATAAATGTATAATGCAGGCGATAAAATATGTGGGCATGGTATTGAAATTAACAAAATCACATGAAATAGATATTAATAAACTGAGATAGATAGATAGATAGATAGATAGATAGATAAGAACAGAGTGTATTAGAAGTGTAGAAATCATTAGAAAAAGCTCAAAAGTTGATCAGATTCAGTTGCATAGATAAATAGGTATTTATTCTGTGATGATTTGGTGGGGTGGGGGGAGAAAAATCCTTCAGCTCAAACCACCTGGGAGGGTAAACAAAAACTGAAATGTCATTCCAACTACTCCATAATTAATTTGCCCAAATTATTTTTATCAACCCAATTCCCATCCACCCACTTCTATGACCCCCTGCTGTCACTCAACAATTTACCCAACCCTCCTTGAGTGAACCAAGCACCAGTCATATCCCTCCCCAACTGATACCGCCCAGTGATGTTGAAGCATTGAACGATGACTGTCAGAGGATTCACATGTTTATTGGAGAAAAATTCTTCTTTTTGGACAAACAAAATTGTGTTTGGATTGAATTTTTGATAAGATTTGCTTCAATTTATTTATTCATCAAAACTGATTTTATTTTCATTTCATCCTTTTCTTTGTCAAATATTCCAATCTTGTAATGTTAACTTGTTGCTTCTTGATTAGCTGAATTTCAAAGAAACATACACTTTCCTCTGTGGAATTGGTTCTTGAAAGAAATAGGTGTGTCCTCACATAATTACTTACATAAATGCAAATATATATATATATATATATATATATATATATATATATGCATGTGTGTGCCTGTGTGTGCATATATATATATATATATATATATATATATATATATATATATATATATATATATATATATTATGTGTATGTGTGCATGTGTGTGTGAGTATGTGTGTGTGTGTGCATGTGTCTATGCACACACACACACAGACGGAAACTCACAAAGAGGTGCTGAAAATATATTAACAGACTAAGAAATGGATTAACAAAGAACTTTTCAGCACCCTATGATGTGTGTATATAAATTATATAAACTTTACAGGAGACTTGACTGTAAAATATTTCAATATTCACATACATGCGCACACGCACACACACACACACACACGCACACATATATATATTTAGAGATATAGAGAGAAAAAGAGATAGAGAGAGTCGACATAGGAATCAATACTGCATGGGTACTGTCAGTTTTCACCTATGCATTTTAATTTTAAAATTTGCAGGATTTCTCAAACAGTTTGTAGTGGGATACACGTTAGTTGGACAAAGAAAAAGAGGGTGTTAGAGGGGTCATAGTGAGAGATATGGCAGAAGAAGGAATTATTATGTTACAGGAATTATATTATGGAGGTAGGAGTGCCTGGGTAGGAGGAGGGAAAGGGAAACCAATGAGCTGACTTACATCTTAATGGTCACATGGCCAAAGTTTACGCAAATTAATATATATATATATATATATATATATATTAATTTGCGTAAACTTTGGCCATGTATATATATATATATATGATATAAATATAGTTTTAAGGTATGCTATATTTATGGGTAAAGGTGCTCAATATCAAGTATATAGTTGATATTGAGGTCAATACAGAGCGGTCACAGTCAATTTCATGCTTAAACACAATCTTCAGGTCATCTGATGGCCATCAGAATGTGTTTAAGCATGGAACAGATTGTTGCTGCTCTGTGTTAACACACAAAATATATCTATATTAATATATTAAATTTATATACAACTGCTCTGTATATATGGATGGATGGATGGATGTATAAATGAGCATTTTTTCCACCATGCATGCATATATACATAAACACACCTATATACACTCTGCCAAGTCCCCTATTCTTAAGAATAATTAATTCAAACAAGATGTTTCTAAGTTGCAAGCATTCATGTGTCATTTTTTAGCTTAACTTATGATTTATTAAAATGAACCCAAAATACTTTGTAATCACAATCTTCAAGCCTCTCTACTTAATCAATTTAAATTTCAATCACCTTTTAATTATATCTGCCTTAATTCAAATTAGGCGTAATGAAATGTTCCAAATATGATACACAATGTTTCTCTGTCATACCTTCATTGAGTCTTCTTATCTACCACTCTCTCTCTCAAGCTCTTTCCCTTTCCTTTTTACTCTCTCTCCCTTTCTCAATTTTTCTTTTTTTTCCTATTTCTATCTCTCCCTTTCTCACTTTGTCTTTCCAACATTATTTCTTTCCTTCTTTCTCTTTCTCTCATTCTTTCTTCCTCTCTCTCTATTTCCCTGTTTTGCTCTTTCTCCCTTTATCTTTCCCTTTCCTTCTCTCTCTCTCTTTCCTTCTTTCTCTCCTTTTCCCTCTCTCTTTCCTTCTTTCCCTCCTCTCTCTCTAATACAGGAATAGTGTAATGGTTATTAGTGCAGAGGAGCCGTGTGTGGTGTAATGGATACCAAAGTGGAAAGGGAATTAGATGTGCTAAGTTCAATTCTGCTCAATTCTGTTTTGTTCACTTCACACTACTAATGACCTTGAAAAAGGTATGACTTCATCTTCCTTTGGCTATGGATTAAACATATTATTTAAATTTACAACAGTTAGTTTTCAATATGTTCCTGAACATCGTCACATGCACAAAACACAGAGTTATACCAAATGGTGTGAAACAAAATGTATATTTATTATTAGCATATATATATATATATATATATATATATATATATATATATATATATTCAGTGACAGAAATATCTGTTATCATCCATATGTAAATGTAAAAATATCTTTTTTAAAACTATCTTTAGTTTATGTCCTGTAGTAGAAATTCTTGAACACCCCAATTTCTTAAAGAATCCTATAAATGTCTGTAAGATTCTCTGCAAGACTAACTGGAAAAAAAAAAGAAATTGAATAGTGTCCAAATCAGGGTTTTGCTGCTTTTCAAAAGAAAACAATCTTTGAATTGGAAAGGATGAAATTTCTCCTTGCCCTACCCCAAAAGCCCAAAGAAATATCAAGACATCTTGGAAAAAATAAAAAAAAGGAAAAAATTGTTGAAATAAATCCTCTCAAAGACATTTCCTTGAAATTCCTACCTCAAAGTATGAGTGATGATGATTAAGACAAATCAGAATTGTTTTGGTCCAACCATGAAATGCCTTGTTAGTAGAGGTTTACTTATTTATTTACTTACAGCAGTTGTCCTACCTCACTTCCTGACAGACCAGCTTCATTATCACCAGGCTATATATTCTTTATCTTCATCATTGTCACATGGCAATAGAGAACATGTTCAACATGGCTGTAAACTCAACAGGGTTTCCTGAGATGATTGTTAAACAAAAGAGTGGAATAAATAAATCTTTTTGATTGCTCTTGCTAGAGTTTGTTTCAGTATCACTACCAGTCTTCTGCCATGCTGCTAATCTGCTTTCCAGCCCTCAGAGAAAAGATAATATTATGAGCCAAAAGTTTGTATCCAGTCCTTGAAGATTAAAATGATTTTAGAAGTTTGTAATCTAAAAAATATAAATGATTACTTGACTCAGATCAGATTTTATTTCTTTTCAGATGAAGAATTAGCAACAATTATTAATTATTACTGATAATTATTATTAATAGTAGTACTGGTGGTGGTAGTAGTAGTAGTAGTAGTAGTACTAGTAGTAGTAGTAGTAAATAAGAACAAGGTGAAATGTACCTAGACCTTGACAGTGGAATGAGAACAATCTACTTCCACAGATTAAATAAATAGTTCATTTTATAATTGTCTGCAGGTTACCCAGATCAACAAGCACTGATGAAGGCCAGAGGGCACACAAATGTTGTAGTAATAACAACAAAGATGAGGATAATAGCATGAATATAAATAATGTAAATAATGCATATATATGTGTGTAAGTGTGTGGTGTGTTTGTGTGCATGTGTGTGTGTGTGCATGTGTTAAATGTAGAATCTAATTAAATGTGAAGCAGTGAGACAAGTGAAAAACCTTTTTAATGACAAATGAATTTAAAATTCAAAATGAAGGTGAAATGCATTATCATTAAAAAGCTTTTCCAACTTTGCCACAATACAGATATATATATATATATATATATATATATATATATATATATATATATGACAGACAAGGAAAATTTAATTCATTTTTTATTTAGCATTTCCAGCATTCTGACATTTTTCTGTTAGATGGGAGTAAGGCAGTGCAAAAATTGTCTCCATTGTCCATTGTCCCAAGCACCTTCAGCCATTTCTTTAGCTATTTTCAATGGGCTTTGTTTTAGATGTTGTTAATTTCTCTTCAGGTTTTAACTGTTTATGATGTATTTTATTTTTGTGTTGTACTGAAAACTATATTTTCTAATATATATATATATATATATATATATATATATATATATATATATATATATATATATAAAAAAAGAAAGAACAAAGATATAAAATCCGTGTTCTTATAGATATTTTATTTTACAAAATAGTGCTCAATGTAAATTTACAGAGCATTAATATTATAAATTAATTGATTTAAAATATGGTTATTTTATTTACACAGTTCAACCATGTTTCAAAATAGAAGCTAAAACCCTAATTTTTTTTTATTTGCAAAAAATTAAAATTAGTTCCATTTCATCTTCAAGCGAATTTGAAAAGATGGTTGAACTGTGTAGCGAAAAAATGATATATTTTAAATCAATTAATTTATAATATATATATATATATATTTATAAAAATACAGTTTTAAGGTATGCTATATTTATGCCTGTTTAAGGTATGCTATTAATATATTTAAGGTATGCTATATCTATGGGTGTTATATTTATGATTGTGGTCAAAGATGAAATAGACTGTTCACACTTCTTGTGTATATATAAATATACTTATAAATTTTCAATTTATGCCTGATGATTGCAACGTGCATGAAACTCAGAGTTGTATTAGAAGGTGAGAAAAATATATATTATTAGTAATATAAATTTTAGCTCTGTTATTTTGCATCAAATGGCAATGTTATATTACAACCAGCACTCACTATGCACTGTTTATATATATATATATATATATATATATATATATATATATATATATATATATATATATATATATATATATATGGTATGACATTTTATTATTTAAAATGTTATTTTATTATTTAAAATGTTATTTTTGGTTGCTATTCCTATTTGAAATAGATGCAGTGTGTATTATTTTCTATCAGCCTGAGCTCTTCAAAAACTGTAATTAAATACATGTGCTCTCTGGCAAGGTAGGAAACTGCATCCACCTTTGTAGGAGAAACCACCATTTGATCCAACATGCTTTAGACTGTTCGGCCATAAACCACTAAGGTTTTACTTGCCCTTTTGAAAAATGCACATTTCTTCCTTCAATTATTCTCAAACGGCCATAGTTCTCAGTTTTGTTTTCGAAAAGTAAACAAAACAATTTATAAAGAATTAATGGATTTACTTTAATCTGACATTTTTATTATTCACACGTTATTTCCAACGTTATTTTTAGTGAACACCCGTGTTTGAAATAGACGTCTTGTCTAAAAAATGAATAGGAATGCATTCTTCAAAAGGGTAAATAGACCCTTGCTGGGCTATAACACTCTCTGTGGCTAAGTGGTTTAATGCATGTCAGATTAAACGATGGTTTCTCCTACAAGTGGTGCACAAACCTACTGGAGATCTCATCTTCTTGTTTATTAAGTTTTCCTGAGTGCAAAGGCCGATACACATAATACACACTGTTTAAAAATTCATACAAAAAGCATGGAAACTTTTTGTTATGCACACGTATCATTTAATGTAAAATTAATGTAAATTATTAGTGTAATAGTTGTCTTAACGTATGATAATGTTAGAAATAGTCATACTCCTTTTGCGTGAATGACGCTGATTATTTATTAATATATTTATTTATTTTTGTCTACCGGCCTAAATATTCAAGAAAACTGAGCATATATGAAATTTTGAGAATCTATGACGAGAAAGATTTTGCTTAAAGGGACTATTCAGCCTTACTTGATCGGCAAAGGTCCTTCGTAGCCAAGTCAGTATAAGTACGTCGAGTTTACCAACGGTTTACTCTGTCAAGGAGGGCGCAGGTTCGAAACCTGCCAGAGGAAAGTTATTTTGTTTTTAATGAGATTCAGGTCGAAAAACGAAAATAAATAAATAAATATATATATATATATATATATATATATATATATATATATATATATATATATATATATCCTTTAAAAAATAAACGGAGCATCTACTCAAATATGGGTATCCACTAAGAAATAACGTTTAAAGTGATAAAATTCGTCGGATTAATAAAAAATCCATTACTTATTTAGATAATCCATATATAAATATATTTTAACAGGTATGCATAATTAGGTTCATTTGAATGTCCTATTTATAACAATAGTATCGATTTCCAGTGGGAATAAGTCATTTAAGAAACCTGATATCACTAACAAAGAAAGGATATTATTAGTGAAAAGAAAAGTTTATTGAACTTTTATGTAATATCGATCCTCCTATATGGCAGTGAATGCTGGAGCATCTCGTCACAGATGAAGAAAAGACCTAAAGCAACAGAAATGTGCTTCTGCAGAAGGATGATGAGAATTCCCTGGAAGGAACATGTGGGCAGCGACGAAGTTTTAAGGAAAATAGAAATAACAAAAATACTTGTACTTAGAATCAAAAATTGAAATTTCTAGGACACATAATGAGGAAAGAGGATTTGGGGAATATGACACTCACAAGACACATTGAAAGCAAGAGGGATAGAGGAAGTCACCCAGTAACCTACCTAACGAGCTTGTGTAAATGGTTGGCAGATGGCAAAACCGATAAACCTTACTAAGAGCTACAAAGAACAGGAAGTTAAAGAGAGCCATGATCGCCCATGTCCTGAAGGGACACGTCACAAAGAGGAAGAAGAAGAAGATATCAGTAATACAACCGATTGGACGAAGAATGACATCCTGTTTTGATCATAATATCGGATCAAATAATGAGATGATTCCTTTCCAAGCGATTTTGTAGGGTTTGAACCAAACTAAATAACACTATTATACCTATTCTTAATTTGTGTTATTTTCTTTTTAAGTTGTTCAGAACTCTGTTAGTGTTGTGTTTTTGAAGTTCAGTTTGAATTTTTGTTTAACATCTTAAATACATCTGTGTAGCCTTTCTTTTCCAAAATCGGGGAACGTTTTATTCACCTGTTCATCTTACCGAAAATAGGTCTATCTAGAAAGTATCCATCGATTTTGAATATCTCCAGAACCAGTTATTCGGTCTTTATGTAACTTGGTTACAAATGAGAGTCAGATTTAATAACATAGTAAAATATGGGAAATTTCCATTCGAAGCCAAAATAAATCCATTCACATCATTTCACTATATTTGAAATTACAATGACGCTGCATTAAAAATGTTTAGTTCCACCAAATTATTATTCTTTCAATGGCCTTATTTATTTATTTCTGGGTATTTTTTTCTTCATTTCAAATAGAAAATAGCTGGAATATCTCTAAACTTTGTAACCAATTAAGATATTACTTGCTGAAATCATTCGATTTAATCGATACATATCGATTAAAAGGATAAAATCCAGATCCATGTGCCATTTAAGTGAGCTTATAAATTTAATAAGATGAAATAAACTTCAGATTTTAGGTCAATACACTTGTTTTCATAATTTACGTGACCTAATTATATATATATATTTCACAATATATTGAAAGTATTATTTTATTTTTTTTATCCGACATTATTACTATAAATGTTATTTTTAACATGTTTGAGTTGCTATCTCTGTTTTGTCTTTTGGTTTTTTTTTTAAACAGTGAAATTAAATAACAGTAATCAACCGAGAATGAGAAATCCAACTAAAGAAAAATTGCACCACCGATAGGAATCGAACCTGCATCTCCTTTTCACTTCACTAAAGAAATCGTATATTTAGCCAAAGTGTGCGGCTATTAGTTTGGCCACGGTGTTATTCATAGTTTTTAAGAAAAACAAAACAAGGATATCAACTGTACACTGTACGTGTACCTTAAAATAACGTATATATATATATATATATATATATATATATATATATATATATATATATATATATATATATATATATATATATATATATATATACTTACGAGCACAATGAAACCTGTGGGGATCGTTATCTGCCTTTTAATGGAAAAAAAAGAGCAAATGTGGAGTGATAGCAACTGGGAAATATACAGAGAAGTGTAAAGAGGGAAAGAGAAAGATAGAGGAATGGAGGATTGTAAAAAGATATGGTATTGAAGTAATACGCAGAGAAGGAAAGTAGAAGGGCTAAGAAAGCTAGAAATCGTAAGGGGGAAAAATTGACATTGAAAAAGAAATCTATAAAGAACGAATTTAGAAAAAAAGGAAGGAAGAAAGGAAGGAGAGAAGGAAGAAGAAATAAAAAGAAAATAAACAAAGGAGAAAAAAATATGTAGATATCCAGAAAGAAAGAAAAAAAAAGAGAGAAAAAAATCAATAAATGAACTGATAGGAAAAAAAAGAAAATGAAGGGGAAAAAACAGTACACAGAAAAAGAAATTTATAAAGAACGAATTCAAGAAGGAAGGAAGGAAGGAAGGAAGGAAGGAAGGAAGGAAGGAAGGAAGGAAGGAAGGAAGGGATGAAGAAAGGAGAGTAGAAAAAAAAAGAAAGAACAAGAAAAGAAACAAGGAAATAAAAAAGATCTGGATATTCCGAAAGAAAGAAAAAGGGAGAAAGAAGGAATGAATGAACTAGAAAAGCAAGCAAGCAAGCAAGAAAGAAAGAAAGAAAGAAAGAAAGAAAGAAAGACATCGAAAAGATGGTAAAAGCTTCAAAAAAGCAAAAGGAAGAAAGAAATGCTAAAGATAAAAAAATGCCAAAAAAAAAAAAAAAAGAAGAAAGAAATGGACAAAAAGCCTAAGGAATGCAAAAGAAAAAAGAAATATTGAAAGAGGAATTATTTGAAAAGGGTGATTAAAAGTACAAAACAAAACGAATAAAAAAATCTGTCGGAGTCTGGAAAGAACAGAAAATGCTAAAAACATGAGTCTGCTTCCCAGATGTGAGAGGCCAGTGTTCACCAGATGTTGAAGGAAAATGGAGAAATGTTACGATACAATGACTTAGTCAGAACGAACAGAGGCGTAAAAAGGGAGAGATTTAGATAAAACGAGATTTATAATGATTTCGAAAAGGGCCTACGTACAAGTTTTCACACTCATGCACGCATACACATACATGCATACATACACACATACTTGCATATATATGTGGTCTGTGTATGTGCGTGTGTGTATACGCGTGTGCGTGTGTGTGTGTGTGTGTGTGTGTGTGTGTGTGTGGACACCGAAGCATCAGATGATCTGGACTCTGAAACTGATAAAATAGCACAAAGCTACTAATGTAGACAGAGGTGCGCATGCCCCGGAAGCAATAAGGAATGGGTAACCGCCCTAACATCACGTAATTCACTTTATAAACCAGACGTGTATGAAATTATCCTAGCCACCACCATTATCATTATTATTATCATTATTATTATCATTATTATTATCATTATTATTAATAGTTTGCCGGTTCTGTTAAAAATGACCACAATATCTAATTAATTTTTGAATTGCATTGGTTATATGGCTATATGTATGAATAATCCTTATAAATCATTAAAAATATTCAAATACAAAACTAAGAAATAAAAAGAAAAATGCATTTACCATACTAATGAGGTATTCCGTTTTTATAGTAATACAATGCATGATTGTGTACTAGTGTCGAGTAACGCCTCCAGCTGATATCGAAACACAATACCTCATTACTAAGAAAGTGGATGAGACTACGGAACCGATATAAAATTACATTGTATTTTATATTATCAATCAGTTATCTATATAGACCCCCTTTAGAGTATAACGCCACAGACTCGCCACTCTAAGGATTGCTGCGGTGGTTTTTGTAGCAAGTACTTTTTATAGGGTGGAGGTCTTAACCCTATAAACTCCCCGTGGAATATAGAGCCACAGCCTCATCACCGAAGGTATTGCTGCGATGTTTTTATAACAAATAGGTTTTTTTTATAAATTGGAGTTGTTCTGTAGATTCCTCTTTGGAGTATAGGGCCACAGCCTCATCACAACGCTGTAATGGTTTCTATAGCAAGTAGGTTTTTGTGAATTGGACTCTCGGCTTCCTTTACTTTCCTACCGTAGTTTCCCTGTACCTTTTCTATAAATACTTTCATGGTAATTGTTTTGATGAACTTTCTTCTATGTTACCTTGACTTCATGAATTTAAGTGTAGTACCAGATTAGAGGCAATGTCCTATCATTTTACAGTTAAAATGGCTAGATGAAGTTCTAATAGTTTCTTCTATCGCACTTCTCACTTGTGGAACTCTCTTCCGGTTTCTTGCTTCCTAGGCAACTTTGATCTTCAAACATTTAAATGCAATATCAATCGTTATCTACTGTCATCTTCATTTTCGTTCTTTTATTGCCCTCTCTCTCTTTAATAGTATATTTTTTTCATATTCTGTAACACCCAGTAACCCCTTGTGTCTTAGTGGCTTTTTACCTTGCTTGGGGTGAAATGATTAAAAATATACGATTTTTCCGCTTTTATAATAGGATATAAAAATATAGAATATATGTTTACGATCTATTTCTGTACGATACCAAGTGTTGTCAGCTTGGATATACGAGTGATGTAATGGATAATGGCTCGGAATTGTTTCCCGTCAGCCGAGTTTCAATTCCAGTTTGTTTCATTATGCTCACTTACGTGAAAATACTCTTAGGAAAAGGTGTGAATTTTATACCCCTGCTATGGGTTAATTCGTAAAACTTATATCCCTAAACCATTATTATCTAAAAAAAAAAAAAAAAACATTCTTACAATCTAAAATTAGATTATGGCATTATTAATTAACCTGTAAAAGAATTGATAAGCCGCAGGAAACGAACCATCCACTTTATTTTCTTGGAAAAGTCCTACAATCTATTTTTAAGAAAAAGTTTATTGCAATCTACTTTTTATACAAGTTGTATCTGGAAAAAATCATTGTTATATAATTTATATTTATCCCTTAAATTGTTAATACAATATTAACTCGCAAAAAAATGATTATTCTTATACTCTTCAAAGATATGTCTCGGCTTTAAATAACCCATAAAAGGTTGATAAGCCGTAAAGCAAATCAATCAATCGGATTTTTTTCATTCCTTAAGTCGAAAACTTTCACCTTTTTGCTTAAAAGCCCACTCTCATCTGATATTTAACACATAACTTGCGTAAGAAAAGACAGATTTGTATCTTTCGTAAATGCAGCCGTGAGAAAGTAAATGCAACAGACTAGCTCGGAATTTGAACTCGGCACGCCAATTCCACTTTCCACGCTGATATCTGTAACACTATCAGACACTAGTTAACAGATGAATTGCTCAAGCAATTTACAAGAAATATGAGTTTAGTTTTCATTGGTCACTTCTATAGCAGACCAGACATTCCTCTTCTTTTCTCTCGAAGTGAACATTTGTTCTTGATTCGCATACACACACAATGACATGACAATTTTATAGTAGTATAGGTCATGCAATTAAACACTTTTCTAAATGTTCTAATTATTCCTTATCTAATTACTATGAAAAAGAAAATATCGGCTGAATAAGTGGAAGAAAAAAAACAACGAAAACTTTAATAGCGCTGAAAATGAGTGTTAAAAACGCAAATCTTCTCAAGAAGCAAGAATTTATATTTTCATTCTAGGTTTGTCTCCATTAATGAGAGTTCTTCAGTTAGGAGTTTTAATATAAAACACAACGTTAACTTTATTCAGGAAAGTGAGAAAAGAAAAAAAGGTTTTGTGTAATTGACAAACTTAAAAAAAGAAAAAAACTAAAACCAAAAAAGATTAAAAAAATAAGTTGGTCTTATCAAATAAATGCGTTGGATTATTATAAACTAGTTCAAAAACCAGCCTACGTAGGGCAGAAATTTTAAGTTATTTCTTGCTGAAACCTAAACAGAAGCTTCGGCCTAAATCTGTGGTTCCCAAGCGGTGTGGTGAGCCTCACAGGTGTGGCGGAAGAGGATAACAACTGAGGCGGAATGGTTGAAAGATAATCAAAACTTTAGAAACAGTTTCAATATGCCAAAAATAAGTATGATTTCAAAATTTGAAATATTATTATGGATTACTTGTCCCAGTATAAATAGTTATAAATAATTATTGACACATTTTATCATTGTAATATTTTTGCATTATATCAAGCATTAAGAAATAGTTACTGGGGTCCGCAATTTAGTAGAGAGAGTTATCAAGGATAATGTTCTGACTTCGAATCCGAGGTTATCTCCCTTTAAACTTCTGTCTGTTTTTTTGTTTTTTTTTGTTTGTTTTTTTAATGTACTTTCTATCACATAAAATTTGGTGAGGGGTGAGCAAATTTTCATTCCGAAAATGTGGCCCAGAGAAAAAAAAGTTTGGGAACCACTGGCCTAAATCATAGATCATGGATTTCAAATTTGTATTTATTAAAACATACTCTATACAAAAATAATCTCCATTATATAAACTCTTGAATCACATTTAATTAAAATAGATGTCGAATTTTCACAAAAAAAATGTAAACAAAACGTAAACTTATAGCAAGAAAGACACTTTCTGGATTGCTTAATGAGGAAAGAAGGGTTAAAAAATTTGACACTCACAAGGATACGTCGAAGGTAAGAAGGGACGGAGGGAAACAACAAGTAACCTACATACAGTTCGATAGCAGAACGGAATGGCGGGTGAATATTAAAAAGACAAACGTTGCTAAGAGATACAAAATGTGTGGGTAGCCAAGATCGCCCACGTCCTGAAGGGGTAAGGGCACCGAGAAGAAGAAGAAGAAGAAGAAGAAGAAGAAGAAGAAGAAGAAGAAGAAGAAGAAGAAGAAGAAACAACAACAACAATAGGTAAAACTCCTATATTTTTGTAAGAACTTATAAAGTTCGTCAAAAGATTAACCTATCTCTCATTTTACAGAAACTAAACACAACACTTGTTTTTTTCTTTAATTCTTTATTTACCTGCGACTAAAAAAAAAGCCCTCGAAAAAATGTCTTCATTTTTGTTTCTGATTAATAAATTTTCAGCTAGACGTCTGCTTTATATGGTTAAATAAAAAAAAGTAAAGATTCAGTTTAGCTAATTAGTAAATTTAAAGTTAGTATTTTTTGATGCTAGCAATTTTTAACAATTGACCTACACTATCAGGTCTTCGTTTATATTATGTTGTAATTAAAACACAGAAACCAGAAAATAATAAGCTATTAGTTTTACTTTCACATATATATTTCAAAAGCGACATTTTGGATTGGTTTCATTTTTAAAATTTTAACTTACAGTTAAAGATTTTACTTTTGTGCAGCCAGTATACATCTCTCTTTTTCTTTTTATGACAACAGCTCCGAAGCTAGTAACGAATGTATTATTGTTATATATTATATATTGGCGTCGAAGAGTCTATTTCTCAATGTAAATGCTTCTGTTCTCTATTTTCAACGTGTTTACGGCCCTGATTTTTGGAAGCTGTTATAAAACCATTTGAATGTGAGGACAAACGGTTTTAGTTCTATGTTATGTCTCAAAAAATTGCTTAATATTGGTAGGGCCAGGTTATGACCTTTTAGGCTCCCTAGGCCAATGAAAGTATGGGCTTCCCTCTAACACGCCCGCACCTGTATTGAATATTTTTTACTCATGATATATTTTAGCGACATTTACACAGCTTGAAGTAAACTTATTGCAAATTATTTAAATAAACTTGAATAACTATCTTTTGTTTATCAATAAAAATATTCTTTAAGAAATACAAACTATTTTACTATTTATTGCAAACCAAATTAGCATGTATAACACAGCCGTAGTTTAAAAAAAAATTATAACCAGCATTATAACAATAAAACAATCAAAATAAATGGGTTTGTCGTATTGATATCATTTCAGTTTATGAAGCTAGTTAGAAGTTATAACATCTAGAAAATTAAAACCACTGCCTTATAAAAATTTCAAAGATTTAAACATTCTGAACTAAAATCAAACATGTCATCTACTTGAAACACAATGACATAAACTAAAACATTCTTTTCCTTGCTTTGCTTCCTTCAAAGTCAAATAAATATGAGTTTGTCATTTCAGCTTATGAAAGTGTTTAGAGATTATAACATCTATAAAATTAAATTCATTGCTTTATAAAAGCTTGAGGAATCTAAGCTGCAGCCTATATGAGCCTAAAGGGTAATCCGACCCTGAATATTGGTAAGATCTTTTAAAAGATCAACTGATGTCTATTATCTATGAATACGGAATATTAGCAAATGCATTTTTTCAGTCTATCCATGCAGTACTACTTCTTCTATGTACCACATTCCTTTAGAACGTAGGCAATCATGGCTCTCAACAAGTTCCTATCTAAAAACACAAAAGTTGTGCACTTTATCAACAACAGATGATTTGCACGATTTTTAGTGCATCTTGCAATTTGGAAACTTTAATATTTTGCCTTCAGCAGAAGGATCCTGAAAATTGCATGAACGGATCGAGTGAGCAACAAGTAAGTCTTAATTAAAATGACATCAGGAAGAACACTTCTACTCAGAATCAGGAAGAGGTAACTGAAATTCCTTGGACGCATAATGAGAAAGGAGGGCTTGAAAAACTGGACCCTCAAGGAGTATATTTAGAGCAAGAAAGCGACGTAAAGGCTGCGAGCTACCTACCTGACGAGCTTGTGTGAATAGATTGTGGAACGGGAGTGGTGGGTAGCCAAGGTAGAAAAACTGCCAAGTACCACACGAGATAGAAAGCTGTGGAGGACCATGATCGTCTGTCTTTAAGGCACGTAGAAGAAGAATACTTTGCCAATTTTGTCTTTATAATTTCTTGGTTTTGTTCTCAATCAAGTGTGTTTCTTGTAAACCTTTTCATCAATCGCTTCACTTTTTCATCAATCGACATCGGAAATATTTTATTTTTCCTGAAGAATTTGATTCTCTTTCGTTACTATCATTCAAGTTATGTGTCATTTTATTAAGCATTTAATTTCCTATTTATTCAAACTATGCAATTAGATGTCCTGCCAGGATTTAGTATTGTCGGCCACAATCTTAACAACATAAGATATGCAACTGACACAGTGTTGACAGCAGATGCAGAAAGAAAATTACAAAAGGGCCTACAGAAGAGAAGCGAAGGAAAGAGGGATGAACGTCAACTGCAAGGAGACAGAATGAATGCTTATTAGCAAATGGATGAGCCCAAAATGCATATTACAAATCAGAGATACCAAAATCAACCAAGCACAAAAATTTAAACATCTAAAAAATATTCTAACAGAGAAAGTAAGACACTGAAATCGGAAGACGCATTCGGAGAGCCAAAGATGCAGTCTAAAAGCTAAGCAGAGTATTAAGAGAAAGAAAAATTTCGTTAGAAACAAAGAACAGAGTATTGAAATGTTATGTAATACCTGTCCTCCTGTGCAGCAGTGAATGCTGAACAATCTCCTCAAAAATGAAAAGATTTGAAACAACAGAAATGTGGTTATGCACAAAGATACTGAGAATACCATGGACCAAACATGTGAGCATCGACAAGGTTTTAGAGAAATTGGAAACAAAAAATAAACTTATACTTAACATCTGGAAGAAACGGTTGAAATTTTTAAGGCACATAATGAGGAAGGAGAGTTTGGAAAATCAAATACTCACAGGACAGATTGAGGGCAAGAGAGACAGCGGAAAACAAAGCATAACATTCTTGACGAGCTTGAGAAAATGGATGGCGGAACTGGATTTAGAAATAAAGAGAAGAGAGCTTAGAGCTGCAAATGACAGGAAATTGTGGAGAGCCATGCTCGCCTACGTTCTGAGGGGAGACAGCACATAAAGAAGAAGAAGAAGAAGAAGAAGAAGAAGAAGAAGAAGAAGAAGAAGAAGAAGAAGAATTTATATGTTTTTGTTTTAATTGTCCGAAAGTAGTTTGTAACGATATTCTATATTCTTTTTACTTTTGTAAGTTCATTTAATATTTCATCAGTTATTTGATTTATCCCATCATAATGATCTTTGTAAAAAGCTTTTTTCTTCCCGGTCATTGTTAATCCCTTCATTGTTGTTTATATCTACGCTTTTTTATACTAATCCATTATTACACCCTACAAATCTTTGATTCATTCTGCTGCCATTTGCAATTCCGTACTTCCTCCATTAAGTTTGCTCTCATTATTTCTTTGTCATCTGCTGTTGTGATCAGATTTACACCAACTTTTCGTTTTATTTCATTTATTTCTGTATCTGTCCATCTTTTATATCACATCTTACATTTACAAGCTGAGTTTCATCAAATTGTCTGCTGATGTCTGAACTTTTAAAGGTATTGGCCCATTGGTTCTTATTTGATGCTTTATTAAGAGAATGTGGCCGAGTGGTTAGAACGTTCGCTTTCTGCCCATGAGACACGGGTTCGAATCTCATCATGGTCGATTTGTCAGGAAGAAGATTTTATCGGACTTGATCGAGTGTGCGGCACTATACAAAACTGAAAACCATACTTGTGAGTGAAATTGGTTAGACGGAACTCGTGAGGGCTGGCCTTATCCAAATTGTTATGTTGATCACGCTAGATAGCACGCTCTCTCCCAGAAACTGTAACTAAGGTCTGCTCAGCATAGTTACGGTATAAACCATATGTGGGCTCTGTGGATGTTGAGCAAACACAAATGTGCATGAGTGAACGTCTGCAATAGGGATTGGCTAGCCACCCTACTAGAAGGGGTATTATTATTAAGAGAATGGTAGAAAACGTCTATCACTTCTTTATACTCTTCACCTACATTTTTCGTTTTATTTTATTGTTGATGGCAATATTATTGAATTGGGGGAAGGGAATGGTCTTTTTCAATCAACCATACAAACCATTTAAGTATTAGATTTTTTGACCTCAGACTGAATCCTCCCTGAAGAACGCAGTGGCATAGATAGAGGGAAGACGCCCCAAGCAACACATTTATAGGGCGGCACTTTTGAATAAGTTTTGAATCAGTCTGTATAGGCTGTATTGAAATGAAAGTGCCGGGACACTAAACGCAGTTGAAGGAACTTTTCAATTTCAAGTAACTTAAACTATGGCATATGTATTTGAGCAATGTTATCTTTTGGCCGAAAAATAAACATTAAGTACCAAGCAACACAGACTTCTGAAGCGATGGCATACGAGGCTTTGTTCCGATCTTTTTAATGTAGAACTTTACGTTCGGTGGCATAGACCCCAACGCCCCAATTATAACTGGGACAAGAGTGACATGAACGTCCTACATTAATTTATTTATGAAAAGACCACTTTATTGTTGTGGTGCTAATTATTATTAGTAATACTAGCAGTAGTATTGTTGTTGGTGTTGTTGGTGTTGTTGCTGCTGGATCTGCAAACAGGAATTTTTGCTGGAGATGGAAACAAATTACTAGCTGTCAACAACTAGTGAGGTGGTACATTTATCAGGATTCAAGAACTCTTCGGAGAATACAGGCAGTCCCAAGAATGTCCAATCTTGTCATTCTCAAGCCATTTCGGTAGGTCAGTAGTACTTATGATGGTCAGAGAACCAACAACAAAGCTGATGACTTTCAGTCTTTTCATTGATCACAATGATTTCCCATTTTAAATAGTTTTCCTGTTTTTCTTTATCAGCTACTCTCTTGTCTCATGGGCATCATATATCTACGATGATGCATGTTTATCTACCACGACAATGACTGTCTTTCTGAATTCCATGGTCATCATAGGTCATGGCATCCGACACAATTTTGACACCTTCTGGAGTTTGTCCATACCACATTTTTGCATTCTCCTATCCATCAGTTATGTGCTTTCGATACATGACTGACGAGGCAGTTTTTTTCCTGTAGTAGGTTGCCATTTCTGTAGACCAGTTGCCATCCAAGGCTACCTGTTATTTATCCATAGCTGGGGCGGGGGAGAAAGAGAGGATTCATACCTTTCCCAAGGTATCTGACTGGAATTCGAACTCGGCTCTCCGATTTCTCAATCCGAGCCGCTATCCATTACTCCACCGTCTACTACTTACCGCATAATTCCCAATGTATCATTCTTGCAACATTATCATGTCTCTTCTTCCTATCATCCTTTTCTTCTTCTTCTTCTTCTTCTTCTTCTTCTTCTTCTTCTTGTTGCTTCATATATTTTCATGTCCACACCAAGTGTTTCATTTTATTTGTGGAATAACAGTAAATCTCCTCAAATCTCCAGAACCTTCCTCGGTATCTTTCCATATTCCCCAGTAGTATCATGGTCAGGACAGTTTCAATTCTTATTTGAATATATATTTGTAGCAATCTTCTTTTTTTTTTTAATTTTTGGCATAGTTTCAGATAATTGTGCCAAAATTTTCGGATGCAAACTTAAACTATATCTTCCACAGCTCTCCTGCGTCTCAGGCGAAGTCCTGGTGTTTTATTTTGTACTATTAGTTATTCATTTAATTTTTATTTAGTTCGAGGCATTATTTTATCGTCAATAGTAACGGGTGACTTTCATGCGAGAACCAATGACAACATGTCTGCTCAGTAATGCTGCCGTCTGAATGGTTTCAATTTTTCGTTGGATTTTCAGCTCTAATCTTTGAAAAGGATTCTTTAGAACTGTTCCAAGCACGCCGATAATGATGAACCCATCTGCTATCTTTGTATTTAATTTAACTGTTGTTTCTCGCTAGATATATTTTCTTTTCTTCTCTATTTTTTTTTTTTTTTTTTCGTATCTATGCATTTATCTGCAACTTTCCAGATATGTGACTGTTGTTCAAACAGTCACATATCTGGAAAGTTTTCTCGTTTTACGACGACATTGTTAATAATAGCTACAAAGTTTAAGAAAGGAAGTTATTGAGAGTCATGATCGTCCACTTCCTAAACGGACGTAGCGCATTAAAGAAGTATTATTTCTGTTGTACGGTCATAAGATTTGAAAAAATAGCAATATTCGTTTTAATTAATGTCATAAATTTAAGAGTTACGATTTTTAATTAACACAAGAAAAAAGATATGTGCCTTACACTGAAATTGAATCAAATTGATTTAATTTTAATAACGTTCATTTGTAGAATAAAATTAATAAAATGCCACAAAAAAATAACAGACAGGAAAAAAATCACCCTAACCTAAAAAAAAACAAACAAAAAAAACTAAAACAAATGGTACCCAACCGTAAGCCCAAGCCTTAACCTCAACTACACAAACATACGACATAATAAGAGGCACTTGACTTTTAGTTTTACTTTTATACATTCATTTTTTTAAACGTAATGCTAAAAAAACATTATGGAAGTTGTTGTGTACGACTTGTATTGTCAATAAATGATAAAAGTCTTCTTTTTAGTTTATTACCTTGCTTTAAGGAAGACGTGTAACGGCATGGCATAAAATTAAGTTGTCAATTGTTGGTTAAATAGTATTTTATTTGAAATGTGACTTTTCTGCTTTTTTTCTTTGTGACTTTATTTCTGTTTACGAATCGCACTCCGTACTAAATTTCAGAATAAATTTCTTAGAATCTTAAAATAATGTGTTCAATAAATGTTTTAAATGATAATAAAAGCAACAACGCTTTTTTCCTGAGTTTATTTTGAAATAAATGTTTCCTGTTTAAAATCCAAATAAATCCGACAACGTCGTTAATTTAAAAAAGAAAATATTTTCGGTCCAATTTTTAAGGTAAATAAATAAAAAGAAATCGGGAAATTTTACAAAGACATTCTAATTTATTGTACAGTTTTGTTATTTTCATTTAAATTTAGTTACACAATCTGACATTTTTTTTTAATTTTGCCAAAAAAATAAATAAATAAAAAACACGATAAAATACAAAAAATAATAAATAAATAATGTAAGAAAATATTTAATGACGTTTCAAGTAATTCTCTCTGGCACGTTCGTCGAGTAAATTTACGACTTCCCGCTTTCCACATATATATTTCTTTAATTACACGAAAAACTGTATTTTTTAAATCTTTTCCTATTTCTGAAAAAACGATTAAAAAATGCCTAAAAAAATATTGAAATCGCTTCCTACTCACACGGTACGCGGTTGTTATTTTCCACCCAGCATAAAAATTTGGGATATTTTTATAAGTAGGGAATAAAAGTAAGTAAAATAAATCTCTTTTTTCTGCCAAAAGTCACAATTGTTATATACTTTATCAAATAAAAAATAAACCTCAAAAAATTTATTTTTCAGCAAGAAGAAAAAAAAAAAAATGATGAAATGAATGATTACTTGGAGAAAATTTAAATGGAAGAAAAATCATAAAGTACGCTGTCTGTGTTAGGGTAGGAAAAATCATAACTTCTACTTTTGTGGGTATGAAAAAGCTCAGAGAGAAAATAATATATTTTCATTTAAAATTAAAAACAGGTAATATTTTAAATGAAATAAATAATACTACAATTTATTTAAATATATCTTGATAAAATAAAGCATTACGTATTTTCTCGACATTTACTTTATTAAAATGTTACTTATTTCATTACTATAAATTAAATATAACTTTTAAGATATTACCTGAAAACGATTCAAACTCCTACCCGGTCTTTTGAACAGGAGTAGAGGTTCATCCCTTGTTTCATGTTTAAGATTGGGTTTCTGGTTCCTTCAAGTCTACTTCAACTCTATGCTCCTAATGTCACCGCCTGAACTCTGAAATTTTGTTTGCTAATTAAATCTTGACCTTTTCAAGTCTAGAATTAGCTGTCTATTTTGTCTACTATCAAGCCTTTTCTTTACGCTAATACAACTCCAAACAGTAACCCTCTATCCTGAGTGACCCTTGGGCCTTGTATTAGGTGAACATTAGTAAAAAAAAAAAAAAAATGAAAATATTACTTGTTTTCTCTATGAGATTTTCTTATGCGAAGTTATAACTTTTTTTTCTAGTCGAAGTTATAACTCTTTTTTTCTAGTCGAAGTTATAACTTTTTTCTATCCTAACACAGCGTACTTTATGATTTTTCTCTCATTACTTTTTCCATTTTTCACTTTTTCAAATCATTCAAACACGCTTAGTCTTTAGTTTAGTATTAAAATAATCAAAATTCATTTTTTTAAATGTATTCCTTGAAAACAAAGGATTTTTTCATAGGTTTATACAAAAAGGTGAATTTAAAATACATTGAGAACTTTTTCTTCACTTCATGAAAGAATGCCAAAAATTCCCGGGAGTGCTATAATTACTTTTTTGAAAAGTAGATATTTTTATTTTATTTTTCGATTTTAAAATACTTTTGGTATTATTAAAAAAAAAAAAAAAAAAACTACATTAAAGTGAAGAGTTTCTTTTGAATTTTATTCTTTCTTTCAAATCTGTAAAATGGAAAGCATTGAGTTTTCGTTATTATTTATACCACTTTTTATAAAACAAGGAAATTCTTGGAGCTGATAAGTCGACTGACTGACAACTTACGAGATCAGAGAGTTCATGGGATCATCAACACCAGCATCAGCATCATTAATCAGCCCCAGTTCGAATCCAAGCAAGAAATTGCCTTTCATCTTTTTCTACAAGCAAGGAAGTAGACATTTGGAATGTCTCTTTTTATATGCTTTCTTCACTTTTATTTGTCACGTTTTAGCCCACCAGGCATGTATCGGCTGCTGAAAAACGCATGTACCAATCCAGGAGTTCTGTATTGTTCATAGTCAAGGGGGATCCAGTTATCGAAAACGAGGAGGAGAAAACGCGAGGGCGATATGGCTGTTGGCACAATAATTATTACAGCAAAAAGCAAAGAAAAAGAAGTTCAGTGAGGCGGGGAAGAGAAGTTGTAGATAGCAAGTTTAGCCCACATGTGGGTACCATACTTTATGGCACTATTACCCCAGAACAAATTGCACTGTTTGTGAGTTTGTTTGCGTATTTTATTTTGTATTTCTTTAGAGAATATTTTATTTTTTAAATATACACTTGCACGACAATGACGGATTACTTGTGTTGGGTTGGCACAGTTGAGACAAGTTGGACGTGGGGATGGGCTGTTTTCAGGGGAAAATGAAAAATCTCACTCCATTTCTTAAAGTATGGGAAGGTAGGAGGCTTTTTTAATGATATATAAACAGTGAAAGAATATGGTTTGAGAAAATTTTTTTCGAAAAGCGATCTAAATCCTTTATTATTATTTATTTATTTATTATTATTATTATTATTATTATTTTACTACCAAAATTAAAAGTTTTACTTTTATATACCTCCATTCTTCAAGAAGTCCTTAAATCTTGAGTCTGGTTTAGTGGTTAAGGGCTGTTTCGATTTTTTTCTCAAAAAAAACGGTAATTTCAAAGTTGTTCACCAAATCTTTCATTTGCCATCGGATACTAATGCGGGATAAAATTTGAAGGTGACCTAAAGCCAGGAACCTGCTTGTCAGTAATCAAAAATGAGTAGGAATTATATGACATGGTATTGGTATGTGAATATTTCAATGCAACATTTACATCACCGTCAAAAGAAAGAAAGAAAGAAACAAACAAACAAACAAACAAACAAACAAAGTGGTTTCATAATTATTATCGATAACCTTGATTTGCAATATTCAAACATAAAAAAAAACATGACTAATTCGGGAAGAAAGAAATGAATATTTCACTGAAATGTTTTTATCATACAGTATGTCGATATCATATATTTTTTACTCCAACCAAAGAAAAGCGAAACCTGAGGTTCAAAATTAATTTTTTTTAAATAAAAAATCTTTCTTGAAGCTTTTATTTTATTTTTAATTTCAAGCTAATAGATTAAATTTAATATTTACAATAAGCAAAATATTATGCTGTATTTCAAAACTAATTTAAATTGACTGGAAGGATTAATATTTTTTAATCATTAAAAAACGTCTGATTTAACCATTTTAGAGATCTGTCAGCACAACGTAATTAATTCTCTTTATTAAAAAAATCTTTCAATAATAAAATATAGTTTTCTGAAACTTTATTTGAGGAATATTTAGCAGATATAAACTTTAAAATTCCAATCTGAAACAAATATTATTTACTTTTAGTTTATCGCAGGAATGCATTTTTTAACACAGGTGTTTTGATTAGGTGTGGATAGATTTATTGACCCAGTAGTTAATTCTAAGAGAATATTCTTCGTAATCTACTAATGGTTTATTGAATGTTAGGTACTTTGGCTTTAAATTTACTATAGTTACCGCTCTTATTTTTGTAAAGTTTAAAGTCTTTTCTTTTATGACAATATCTCGTCTATTAGCTTACAGTTTGGTTGGTATGCACCAGAAAATTACAAAATAACATCATCAGCTTGTAGAAGGCGGTTTTTGCCTCTACGATTTTTATTTTTTATGTACCCCGAGCAAGCTGAACGTCGACGCCTTTACAAGGAGAAAAACTGAAATTGTAAAATAATGAGTTTATTACAATATACAACTTAATACAAGCTACAGAAAACATTCATTATTCTACCTAAAACATTTAGAACATAGCGGTATGACAGCACCCTCAGCCTTGATGCCGCCCCTGGTGACTGCCTGAGATGTCTGTACCTTGAACCGGCCCTGGGTAAGTTATATAAAGTTATAATGTTGGCATATATTCTAAGTATTGCCCTACGCTGCCAGGCCTATTTTTTAATTCATTTGCTACTAAGGTAAAACAATCAGGTATTATGATTAATAATAGTCTCTTTATCGTGTACAGAAGAGATACATACCTGATCATTAGCAGAGTTTGATTTTGAATTAATAGGATAAACCCTTTAGTTTTGTTTCTAATTTCTACTATCTACTCAGAGATCCTCAACAACTGATGATGACATTATTATTATTATTATTATTATTATTATTATTATTATTTAATGAAAGAGCAGCACGCCAACAAAGCGACGCCGGAGTTCAAATATACAAAGCCTAATATACCTATCATAACACCCATTCTGATAAAGGTATACCGAGTACATGCAACTCAGCCAAATATCTGCGATATAGTGAACGATTTTGATAAAAGCAGCGCATAATCTCGCTGGTGGGGCCCAGTTAGAAATACCCTCAAACAGTCTCCCATATATCTGAATGTGACTCTCAAGTTGCCTTCAGTCAGTCAGTTCTGTGCCATGCGTGATACACGCTTAGGCGATCATGTATCTTTCGATACATGACTGACGAGATTTTTTTTTCCCGCAGTAGGTTGTCATAACCTTCTGCGGTAGACCAGTTGCCATCCAAGGTTATAGAACCCGGTCTGTCCTGCTATTTACCCATAGCTGGTGAGAAGAGAAGAGGATTCATAACTTTCCCAAGGGTATTAGCACGTAAGTGAATGTAATCCTTGCCTGGGCTGCCTTAAATTTAAAAAAAAAAAAAGAAGTAACAACCCCCTAGACTCCCAGCCATGATGCCCCCCCCACTGCCCCCCTTTCAACACCTGATCATTATGTTTCCCCTCATGCCAGTAACATCTGCAGACCAAGTGACATAATATCTTCTCAATGCACAAGAACTCTCTTCAGCAAGTTATTGATTTTTTAGTAACGTCATTTTTGGTAGATTTGAAAAACTCATGGAGACTCTTCCAAGCGTACTAATAAAAATGGGTAGAATAATGATCTTCAGATTATTATTATTGCTATTTTGTTTTGCTACAGACAGCAAAGTTTTGCATCTAAAGTACTAATAGGTAGGTTACTATGCATTCTAAAGAGGTAGAAAACATTCCAAATTTCTTCAGAAGTATTAAAATTAAGAATTCCATATTACTGAATACTTAAAAATTATATTAAAAAAAAGGCGCTCACGTCATTTCCTTAGATTATGTTTTACAGATTAAGTCTCCGTAGAACAACATTAAATCTGCCATCACCTCGTCAAATACGTAAACACAAGCTACTGTTTGTTTAAAAAAAATCATTTCTGCGATATTTTAAATTTAAAGAAAATAATATTTGTTTCAAATGAAATTAATTATGCTTTAAATCAGCAAATATTCCTCAAATAAAGTTTCAGAAAACTATATTTTATTTTTGCAAGATTTTTAAACATGAGAACTAAATTGTGTTTACAAATATATAAAAAAAAATAAACGACTTCGACGATGTTACTGAAAAAATGAAAATCGATTTCAATCAATATAATTTCTGTTTGAAATACAGCATAGTATTTTGCATACTGGAAATAGTAAATTTAATCCTTTAGCTTTCTTTTGTGGAGGTACCTATATATATATATATATGTGTGTGTGTGTGTGTGTGTGTGTGTGTGTGTGTGTGTGTGTGTGTGTGTGTTAAATTTCCATGTTTACAGTTCCAAGAAATCCCTGAAACGCAATTCATGAGATACCCATGAATGTGAGTTTTCATAATTCACTTGTTTTGGGACTGCCAGAAATGTGGGTTACATATTTGCTTGCATCTTTCGACAACAATCCCAGCACTCCAATGTCTACTGGTAGCGTGATTGCTCTGAGATGTCACACTCTAACAGTTTTTATTTCAAGGTCTTGGCATTGGCTTAGTTTTACAAATGTTTTCAGAGAGTAAGTCTTTGTCGGTTGGGTCTGAGACATCTATCAAGAATTATTATTAATATTACTATTATTATTATTATTTAATGCTATAAAAACGATCACCTTAAATTGTATACAAAAAAAAAAAAAAAAAAAAACAAAACAAAACAGAGGGCTGGAGAGGAGGGGGTAATAAGATAAATTACCGTAAAGAGTTGAGTCGAAACAATACCAACAGTAAAAACAAGAAAATGTTAAAAAAAAAAGAAAAAAAGAGGCACTCTTCAAAGCCAATCGAGGACAAACATGTAAATGCTTAAAAAACAAAAATTAAGAATAACCAACTAATTTTGAGTTAGTGAGAAAGCAGGGTACCAACAAAGTGACGCTGAAGTACAAATATACAAATCTCAGTATACTTATAATGACACCCAATCTGATAAGGGCATACTAGCCATTATTATTATTATTATTATTTGTAGATGTTATGTTTCCTGCTTTGTATCCTGCAGAGCCGAGTCCAAACTATGGTCCTTAGACCCTATGGGAGAATTGCAATTTAATTGATAGTACTTTTCTTAGTACAGTGTAACCCGGATATAAGAAACCCTGATATAAGAGAAACCCGGATATAAGAGAGATTTTCTCTGGTCCCAAATTGTTTCCATACTTACCTAAACAAAATAGACCAAACCCGGATATAAGAGAAACCCGGATATAATCCGACAACTCTTTTATATCCGGTTTACACTGTATATGGGATATTCCTAGTCGAGCGATTTTCCGGGCAACTTGTATGTTGATGTTACCTGGGATACTGTTTGTAAAATTGCCCATTCATTTTCTCATGAGGCCTAGAGCTCCAGTTACTATTGGTACTGTCGGTCTTCATTCCCCATATCCTGTTAATCTCGATCACCTGGTCCTTGTATTTAGACAATTTCTCGATAATATTTATGGGTTTTTTCTCTCAGATGGTACTGCTATGTCAATAAGCATACACTTCCGGAATTTCTTGACTTTTATGACAATATCAGGTCTGTTGGCTTTTATTTCCCTGTCAGTTTGAATTGGCAGGTCCCAGAGGATAGTTACATCGTTATTTTGAGTAATTGTGTCTGGTTAATTCTCATACCATCTCTCGGTGGTTTCGATTTTGTGCTTTTTGCATATCTAACCAATGTACATATGTCGCTAGCCTTTTATGCCTGTGGCTATATTCATTTTTTGCTAGTTCCAGATATCCTGAGATAATGGTCAACAGTTTCATTATATTTTCCACAGGTCCTGCATATTTATTATTATTATTATTATTATTATTATTATTATTATTTCCTATGATTTATGTTGCATGCACATTTACTTCCGGGTCCCAACTAGAGACCTAAGGTCAGAAATGGCTTCATGACATTTTCCACTGATCATTTTTATAAAAATAAAAAAAAAACTACGATAACACATTTTACATAGATAAAGCTCTTCATAATGTGTGAGCTTTACTTGTGAGTACAATTGTTTGTATTTCTTTAAGGCATGGACTACCAGGAGTACCTTCAATGAGTTTATCAACACATTTTCCACTGACTCTGAGGGCTTCAACTCCAAATGGAAATTGATGTCCTCATGTGCCTCATTTTTTAGATTTTCACTTCAAGATCCTTGTATTTTGATAGTTTTTTGAAGATCATCAAAGATACATTACAATCTGCTGGGACTACCATGCCAATGATAATAAATTATTATTACTATTGCGTGATAGAGCTGCACTTCAACAACGTGACGCTGAGGTACAAATATACGTATCCCAATATATCCTTCATGACACCCAGTCTGATAAGGGTACGCCAGACATATGCATCACGGGTAAATGTGCACCATATGGTAACCGATTTTGATAAAAGCAGCAGGTGGGAACCAGAAATGCTTTCAGTCCGGGTAACTCAGTCCTCTCAGACGGTCTTCCATTGAGAGTATTCCCAAGTATCAAGATGTGACTACCAAGTCACATTGGCTGCCTCGTCTTTCAAACTTAAAAAAAAAAAACCAACCTTCCGACACCAGCCATAATGCTCCCCCGCATCTCCCGTACATGACCAGAGATGCACAGTGTGTTATGGTTAGGCAACTTACTAGCAAATCTGTGGCACTGAACGGGATATTTAATGTAGATTATCTTAATTCACCAACACAATTATTATTACTAGTATACCCGTGCTGTAAAAAAAAAGACAGCAATTGTTAGAAAGTTTAAATGGTGTGATGCAATGAAACAAAAGTCTTGAAACAATCTATTGAGATTCAGTAAAGAACTCGTGACTAAAATAGAGGCCTATGAAACTTTAATTAATCCGTTCGCTTTATATTTTGTAGCCGTTCAATGGTGTCAATCATTCATTGATTACTTCTGGTATTATATAAATCGCTCTTTGTTCAATATCTTTTCATGCTAAAAATTTTATGTGGTTAATATAACACTGAAATGGAAATTTCGATCGGAAGACAAAGATTAGCAACAGAACGACAAAGACGGCGACGACAAAGCGTATTTGAAGATCAAGTTGAAGCCAGACGAATACTTCGTAGACAAAGGTATCTGAGTGCCTCACATGAAAGGCTTGAACAAATAAGACTACAATATAAGAAACGTAGGAGTAAAGGAACTGATTAATTAAACGGTTCATTTTACTCGGGAAATAATTTTGTCTAATTGTAAATAAACATTTTATTTGCACAGATTATTTAAACGGCTAAGAGAAGTAATCACTCATAAATTTACTAACTTAAATTGATTTACTTCCCTTCCCAATATAGATGGGGCAGGAAATATATAAATATATATTGATAATTATTATATGGTTTTATTATTATTATTGTTATTATTCATTCATTTGCATGGGCACACCATATGTTTGGTGATAACTGCTGAAGCTTTTGTGTGACAGCAAGTATCTTCAAATCTCCAGCACTTCCCTCAGTATCATTACAGATTCCAGCAGCGCCGTAGTCTATACAGCTTTAGCCGTTCCTAGAATTTCTAATTAATTCTCGATTCCAGTGGTTTGGGCACAGTTTTACGTAAGTTTATTGTAGGCCTACTCCTAAACGTTCTATCCTATACCTTTCGTAGTTTTCGAGCAAGGTCCTAGCATTTTTCTAATAACTTTGTCCCGGTGGTACATCGGCACGTCCACGATCTGCAGTTCTGGTTTTCTCGCTTGGATGCGATTCTCCGTTTTAATGTCAAAAGTCCACGCTATTGGATTTTTTTTTAAACTTTTTCCTGATAATCTTTTGGTATTCGTTAGTTTGTTTTTTTTTTCTCCATCAAAAGTAAATTGGTAGCTTCCATTGGAAATGATGTGACATCAAGTCTTCCAATAGTTCAATATTATCTTAAGCATTCTCGCTGCTCTTAGAAATGCTGCCGTCTGCATAGTTACAATTTTTTATTGAATTTCATATGCATTCAATCGCTTTGAAAGGGTGTTCATTACTGTTCCTAACACGCTAGTAATAAAGAGGACAGACTGTTATAGTTGTTGTTCTGTTTGTCCCTACGTTAGTTAATAAGTTAGTTAGCGACCTGCCATTGTTTAAGATAAATAATGAGCAATTCCGTTTTGATTACGATGAAAGATGGAAGAAAAATATATATCAAACATGCTGTTTGGTTTTAGAGAGGAAAAGAAAGCATACTTTAATAAGAAAGAAAGAAAGAAAGAGAGAGGTGGCGATAACACTCTCAAACCTTTAACGTATGTTACAGTGAAATGGAAAAAACCTTGTTAATTTTTAATATTTTAATTTGTACCCTCTTACTTCTATAAATAATGACCTACATTCATACTTTTGATTGTTAATGCAATATTTTGTTAAAGTTGTTTAGCTCAAATACTTAAAGAAGCAATAGGGAATTTCAACGGGTACAGACGTTGAACTCACCAGGAATATATTCGATCAGTGAATTAAAAATTATGATACATCAAAAAATTCAAATTGGAAATCCATGAAAATTTCACGGGTACTGTTAGTTATTATTATTATTATTATTATTGCATCATGATGATTATCATTAAAAGTGTTTTTGCTTCAGACAAAATGTTTATAATCAAAAGTCTTGTGGGGTCTGCCAACTGTCACTCCACTCCTGCTCACCCCAAAGTTTAAAAGAAAATGCCTAAAATAAATTAGGACGTTGCTGACCCCCATGATATGATTTTGGGTGCCCTTTTTTCCTGTTCTTGCTGAAATATTACACCATAACATCTGACATTACATTTGCTAGCATTGCCGGCGGACATTTCCACTTTTGATTTACGTTCGTCTTCGAGTTGAGACTTCGGCTGAGACTAACTCTCTCTCTCTCTCTCTCTCTCTCTCTCTCTCTCTCTCTCTCTCTCTCTCTCTCTCTGTTTTATAATATTTTACAGTTCATTTTATTGTCTATCCAACCCCAAATATTCCTCTGTTTTTTTTTCCATATTTTCTTTTTTCTAGCAGTTATTCAATTAAAATATAAATTCATTTTTTATTCCTCACCACTCTCACTCTCTATCTCTATCTCTCTCACACTTTCTGTCTATTCTACATTTTATCGCACTGATTTTTCTTTCTTTTCTTCTTTCTTTCTTTCTTTCTTTCTCCGTCTGTTCATTATCTCTATGTCATGTCGTTTATATCTATCTATCTATCTATCTCATGCTGTTCATATCTATCTATCTATCTATCTATCTCATGCTGTTCATATCTATCTAGTGATTTTCCAAGCGTAGCTTAGATGTGGCACAAGGCCGAAAGTGTGGGGCACCCAGTGAGGATCGAACTCACTACTCAGTCGTAATTGTTCTAGCCAGACAAGCTTGCTAACCAATACACCACCTCGAGATGCCCCTGTTCATATCTATCTATCTATCTATCTATCTATCTATCTATCTATCTATTTCGGTCTGTTGGGAGTTGATTTTAAGTTTGTTTCTTAATTTTCTCGATTCCCACTCATACGTTAGATTTGCCGATATACACAGTCTTGAGATATATAGTTTTATTTCGTTACTTTCCTCCAATAGACCTCGGCCTAAGTAGTTGTATTCCAGAATCTCATTCAGATCTTCGTCCGCTACTTTAACGATTGTTCTCAGTCTGTTCATAAATCTATCTATCTATCTATCTATCTATCTATCTATCTATCTATCTATCTATCAGCCACTAGGGGGATACCCAACTGGTAAGTTCAGGCAACTGGCAATCAGAACGGAATCAGTACGGAACGAGTTATTTACTGTAGCCATCTTAATTTATCAAGACTATATATGTTAATTGTTAGCCCTTCCAATTAATTAGGATCAGAAGCCATGAGAGCCAAAATTGTATTATTATTATTATTATTTGATTAAACTTTTATCTGCGTCCACAAGTTTAAATCTATCAGTTTTTATTTTAAATCTATCAGTATTGTCCCCAAATTCATTTCAAACAGCTCAATCAAAAGAGAAAAGTCCTGCGTTTATGCCAAACTAAATGAATACCAATGAAATAACACCAACCAACGGCTTTAACAGATGAGCCTCAACATGTGCCCCTCATAAAACGTGTTTTCGTGTGAGTCGGGGCAAGAACCTTTTTCTTTTTTTTTTTAATTCATTGCTGACATAGTTGTTTAAATCTCTGCTCTTTCAACACTTGTCCATAGATAAGTCATATTAGAACGATTCGGGTAAAAAAGAAAAAAAAAAGAAAAGAAAAATCCCGTAGTTACAGAGTTAGAAGGAAGGGTGGAAGTGGTAACTGCCCTCACTCTTATCACCCACTATCTACCCTATCTTTCTTCTTCTTCTTCCTCGTCAACGGTAGTTCTGATATAATAGACCAGAGGGTCTACTGAAGAAAACTGACAGGCGAAACTATTAGCTTATTGCTTTGACTCACGGTCAAATATCTATCATCATCTCTGCTTTGAAGCAAGGGGAAATAGGAGGGAAACGCCCATGTCACGGCTAGGGAGCTTCAGTCGGGGAAGGAAATTATGGAACGGAAGAAATTATAGTGAAGGTGATTAGAACAGGCAAGATTTATAAACTAATGAAGAAATTCATCTATCTATCTATCTATCTGTCTATCTATCTATCTATCTATCTATCGCAATTTCTTCATATGCATGTTTGTATCTATGTTTTTCTCTATCTATTTTTGTTTCTCCAAATCTATCTGTTTCAGTTTGTTTCTATCTATCTATCTATCTATCTATCTATCTATCTATCTTTTTAGTCTGTTTATATCTATCTCACTATTTCCGTTTCTTCATATCTATCTGTCTGTCTGTCTATCTATCTATCTATCTATCTCACTTTTATCTATCATATGCTGTTCACTTCTATCTATCTATCTATCTCATGCTGTTCATATCTATCTATCTATCTATCTATCTATCTATCTATTTCGGTCTGTTGGGAGTTGATTTTAAGTTTGTTTCTTAATTGTCTCGATTCCCACTCATACGTTAGATTTGCCGATATACACAGTCTTGAGATATATAGTTTTATTTTGTTACCTTCCTCCAATAGACCTCGGCCTAAGTAGTTGTATTCCAGAATCTCATTCAGATCTTCGTCCGCTACTTTAACGATTGTTCTTGGACTTTACAACCAAATTTAACTTGTGTTCTATTTCTATTCATATTTAACGTTACATTGTGACTTTCTGTATTCAGATTTTTAGGCGTTTATCGTAAGTGATCCTATGACTGATATTAATAAAATGTCATTAATAAATCATTGATGGTTCAAATAGTCTCCATTTATGCTTACTCCTATTCCTTCCTAAATGAATTTCCAGAATATTATGAAGCAAGAAATTTCTATAAGCATTTCAACCATATTTTGTCATCCAGCTGCAAGTACATAACTGAGATGACTGGGAACAAAGTAAATGATAGGGAAGATTAGGGTCATGCCTTGTTCTTAGAGCATATGATCAAAATGATATGATTTCCATTAATTTCACTGACTGTATTTAAAACTGTTGATTTGTCTAGAATTTTGATTTCACTAAAAACTAAAATAAATTAAATCATATCCTACCTCTTCTACAGATACGCAGTTCTCCCAGGAATAATAATTTTTTTCATAAAATTCTTTTTATACTACAATTAAACAACAGAGATTATAAATATTAATGAAAATATATATTTATTTTCTTTTTCAAAATTTTGAGAGGGGCGTTCGTAAGATATATAAATTAAATACATTGTAAATTCACCCCCCGATGTAAGTAAAATAAAAAATGCTCATACCACGTGATAAAGCATTTTCTTACTTACCTTACAAAATTCCAAATAATTTTCAAGTTAAAAAAAAAATATTTGCATTATTTTCTAAAGCATATTCTTATTTAATTTTCACTTTTCCTGTGTTGCGTTAAATACATCTTAAACAATTTCAAAAACATCTGTGAAATTTGAATTTAAAAAGTATTCTTACTTACCTTTTCCCTTTTTTTATTGTTTGTATGTTATGTGCCCTGCTTTGTTTCCTGTAGAGCCGAGCCAAACTATGACCCTTAGGCTCTATAGGAGAATTAATAGTTATTTAATTGATAGCACTTTTCTTAGTATTTGGGATGTTCCTATTAAGTCGATTTTCTGGGTAACTTGTATGTTGAATGTTGATGTTACCTGGGACATATTGAACATTCTTATTCTTACGAGACCCAAACCTCTGATTACTATTGGTCTCAAGTCTTCATTCCCCACATTCTCCTTAATCTCGATTTCCAAGTCCTTGTATATAGAAAATATCATCATCATCATCATCATCATCATCATCATCGTTGTTGTTGTTATTATTATTATTATTATTATTATTATTATTATCCTTACTTATCTTTATTGTTTTGGACTTACAGAGATCAATTTTCACAATTAATTAATTTATCGAGCAAACTGAACCTCCGCCTTCAGTTAATATTCAGAAAATTAGACTTTTTCATTTTTAATGATCTAAAGTAATGATAAGAATAATCTGAAAAAAAAAATTTGGAAAAAAATGATTATTTCATGTAAACGCCTCTAACCAACAATGATTGCTGTTGTGTTACTACATGATTTTAGATTTTCCCCACATGTTTCTTGCATTTAATATGAAGATTGATAGAAACAAATGCAAGACGAAAAGGACGAGACTGTAGAGATTATTTGTTGAACACTTGAACACCATATCTCAGGGGGGGAAATATGGCAAAACAAGCGCATAAAAAGAAAGAAAAACAAACAAGATTTTTTTTAGTCTAGAATCATTCACTGATTATATAAGACTAAAATTGTATCTGCACGAGAAGAAATACAAATATAAGTATACACACACAGTACATGAACACACTCACACACACATACACACACACATAAAGTGTGGGTCAGGTAGTTGAGAACAGATTTAAAATTGAAATAATCATTTGGCAGAAAAAACGATTTTTTCAAGATTTAATACACGTTCTTACATACACAACAGATAACTTTATTCAGTATAACCACAATCAGCTTGAATTATGGCCTTCTAAAACGATTACATGCCTTGATCAGATGTTCTCTGTTCGTGTTTTGGCTATGATGTCCTTAGTAGCAGCCTTCAGCAAGATCTTGGTATCTCAGGAATACTTGTTTGTCTCCCTTTCAACAACGTCCTAGACATAATAGCAGATAGGTTAAAAAATTAGGAAGTCAAATGTTAAGGGTAACATGATTGTGAAAATGTTTGATTTTGTTTACCAAGCACTTCAACAGGATTACACGGCTTTCCTCTGTATATTTTTTTTTATTTTCTTTTAATCATTTTTACCCCAGGTGAGGCGATAATGCCACTAGGATGCAATGGGTCACTGGCAATGAAAAAGAATGAGAAAACTTTAGTAAAGAGAAGTGAAGAGAAAAGACAATAAAAGAACAGGATTCAGGAAGACAGATGACGATTGGCGTTGCCTTTAAATTCTTGAAGATTGTAGATGGTAGGGAAGCATGAAACAGGAAGAGAATTCCACAGGCGAGAAGTGCGAAAAAAGACATTTTTCCACCACGTTATTCAAGTCACATTCAGTAGTCAGCATATAAATAATAACTCCTGATTACATAAATTCGGATAAAAATTCTAAATTAAAAAATTACCCCCCCCCCGCCTCTTCTTAACATTGGATTCATATCTGATATCTTCATGCATCACATGTTTGATTGTTGACTGAAACATGGAGCTGATCGGCAATGATTTTCCGGGATTCTCGTCAATGATACTTGCTGGACAAACTCGACATTACTGACAATGTTGAAAATGTCTTGTTTTTTTTTTACTTTTGTTAACTGAAGACACAGTCTTACCAGAGGGCTGGAGATCTTTCTTTTTTTTTAATCTTTTCACCCCAAGCAAGGCGAAAATGTCACTAGTATGCAGAGGGTTACAGGGTGTGAAAGTGAGAGAAGATTGAGGAAAGGACAAAAGATGAACAGGATTCAAGAAGGTAGAAGATTGCAATTGGCATTGCATTTAAATTTTTGATTGTAGTTGTCAGTGAAGCAATTAAACGGAAGGGATTTCCACGTGTGGGCACTGCGAGAAAAGAAACTGTTGGAGTAGAAATGACGGCTGCATTTAGCTATTTCAACAGTAAACAGGTAGAACCTAGATGCCAATCTAATAGCATGATTAAATTCACATAGTTGGGACACCAGGGAAAAAACTTGTCAAAACAGTTACCATGAAAATATTTGTAGAAGAGACAGAGGGAAGCCATGCCACGTTGGTGATAAAGTGACTGAAATCAAGATGCCAAGTCAGGAACGGTTACATTACAGATCAGTCTTTGGTTTTGTGAAGAACCTTGTAATGAATAGCAGGAGCACCAGACCAGATATGGTAGCAGTATTCAATGCACAGATGAATAGTAGATTTGTAAATGTGTAAGATGAACTCTGATGAGAAAGATTTTCTGGTACGATACAGTGACCCAACTTTCCTTGCAGTAGATGCCGCTCTCGGTTTGATGTAGTTTCTCCACTTTAAGTCCGTTGAAAATGTGAGGCCAAGAAGACTCAAGAAGTGTTGTTCTTTAGGAATCTAGCATCAGCCATGCTGATTGCAGACAAAAAAGGTTTCTCTATGGTGGTTAGAAAGGACCTGAAGACATTTAAGGAGGCTGCAATCTCCGAATCAATGTGGTTGGCAACTAAAGCAACATGAACAGCACTCGTTTGCATCTCCTAAGTCAAAGATTCTATTGTGGTTTTGAAAACAAAAAGAGACAAGATCTTTAGTTGAAATTGGTCACTCATGGCTTTCTAAAGATGTGTTCTCAAATACCCGACGCACCCTTTACACAGACACACACACAAGCGCATGAACACACACACACACATACACATACACATGTAATAAAGTATCATCATAGCTTTTAATGAGAGAATAAGTTTGAATCTCATATTACGAACTACATTCCTTGGTTCCACCAGTTCAAACCTTCACAGCTAACACCCGCCATGTCATTTACCTAGTAGCAAACCACCCACAATTCTCTCTGTATTCCATCGGCAAGAAGTAAGTTCCACTCGAACTGCTCTGTGGAACTGACTCCCAAAATGATGTTTTTCCTGATCACTATAATCTTAATCAAGGCTAGGGTTAACCCATTATCTTCTCCTACTATCCATACAAACTACCTCCTAATGTGCTACTCTACCTCAAGTGGCCCCCAGGCCTTGTAAAAGGTAAACCTTACTGTAAAAAAAAATTAACCTGTTCATGTTTAGGGTTAACCATTATCTTCCACTCCTATCTGTACAAACTGCCTCCTATCGTAACCTTCTACCTCGAGTACCCCCAGGCTTTGTACGGGGTTAACCTTACTGTAAAAAATAAATATTTTATTCAGTGTGTATGTAACTCCGACAAATACCAGAGTTCAAATCCCAGTTAAACATATGATGTCAAATTCTAACTTTCTAAACAGGTAAACAGACCTTCCTTCTTTGCTTGGAAAACTGGCTAAACCTAACAGATTTTGTGACACAGTTCTAATATTATCCACCCAAACGGAAATTAACAGACTGTTAGTCACAGAAAGCATTTTGAACAACAAGAAGAAATCCTTAAATGGCTGATAGTTTTGGTTTTGTGTCACAAGAGAAGGTTTTTCCTTCTTTGGTAGACAATACAAGAAGGGAAAAAAAAACTGGGTTACTTGTAGCTGGCCTTGGAGACTCCAAAACAAAAGCAGCAAAAAATGAAGACACATGGAACAAAATATACAGCTACAGAAACTAAGATATGAGTTTTAAGCTACAAGATTTGTAAACATTTGAGTGTGTTTATCTAATGTGAAAAGAAACATCTTCTCTGTGTGTGTTTGTCTTTGTATAACCCTGTATGTCTTTAAGTCTGAAATATAAAAGCTACCATTACAATTTCTAGAAATTTTCTTCAAGATGGAGAAGTTCACATTTGGATGATTTTAAAATTTGTGAATCTTTTCTCTCTGTAAAAGGATGAAATGAATTTCTAAAAATGTTACTCCCTTGCAGCCACCTTGGGTCTAGACAGTTTAGTACTACCATATTTCCCATATGCTAAGACTAATTTTCCCTGAAAAATACCCGCCAATAATCACCCAGTGTCTTGGCACTGAAAAGTCAAGTTGTAGAGAATAGTTTGCCAACCCTCACAAACCCCAGACCTATAACATAACCCCAAAAAATTATCATTCATAATAAATACCATATATCCCATTAGTATCATAACATATATATTGTTTGTTTTCATTTTTTATTTTGTTTTTAGTATTGATGATAACCAGTAGACAGCTTCCTGCTGGTACTGTGAGTCTTTCGTTCATCTAAGCATACCATACAGTATGTTCACAATTCTGAATCTCAGATATGTAATACAAGCTGACAGTTACATTTCATATGTACACCAAGAATACCAGCCTCGTTACCACACTTTGTGTACTATTGAAACAAACCAGTCAACAGGCCTACCATTAATTCCAAATATACTGTCCATTCCCAGTACCTATTGTCTGCCATTTTTTGTTTATGGCAGTGTTTCCCAAACCTTTTTCTCTGAGCCACATTTTCGGAATTAAAATTAGCTTGCACCTCACCAAATGTTATGCGATAAAAAGTTAATTTGAAAATAAAAAACAGAGAGACAGTTAAAGTGAAATAACTTTAGATTCAAAGTCAGAACATTATCATTGATAACTCTCTCCTATAATTTGCAGACCCTAGTTACCATATTCTTAATACTTGGTATAATGCAAAAATTTTAAATGATAAAATAATTATTTATAACTATTTATACTGGGACTCATGCATGCAATTATATGTAATCCATTATAATATTTGAAATTTTGAAATCCTATTTATATTTGGCATATGAATTTTTTAAAACTTTCTCTAAATCTTTGATTGTCTTTCAACCATTCCACCTCACCTGCTATCCTCTTCTACTGCACCTATGAGGCATGCTTTACCATTTGGGAACCACTGATTTATGGTGATGATGCCTCACCGACGCCACTTGCAAGTAGACAAAGCCAACTACCATCATCAAAACAGACGAGCTGTTTCTGATGTGAACAGATATATATTGCACTAAAACAAAATCTAATTAATAATAACCACAAATATTTAATAATTTTAATAAATGTGATAATTTATTGTGACAGAAAGGAGGATGACAGTGTAGAGTCAGTGATTTGGACTCACTAGTACGGTAAACCTAAATCTTCAAATATATTTTTTCAAAAAATACCCAGCCAATTACCCCTGTTCCAGGGATTCCAACTCTGAAGCAATACTTTCCTCATTACACTAAGAGAAGCAGGGGTCTGTGAAATATTGATGCCCTGCGTGACAGTGATTGCAAGGGCTGGACAGTTTTTATTCTTTATCCATATGCATACATATGTGCATGGGCTCCCTATATAAAAACAGCCTCGTGTTAAATCCTGCCTTTAGTGGGGAGACCAGGTACATACTTACCTAGCTAATTATAGAATGCGTCTTACATTTTGTAACGTCTTAGCATACAGGGAAATCCGGTAAGGTAACATTGAAGAAAAGTCAGCAGTTTTTAAAACAGTTCACTGCCCCCACTCCACCAAGTTTTTCCATTTGTGGAGCAATGAAATGGATTAGCATGTGTTCTCTACAGTGGTCCATTCATCCAGTGCTGCTTGCACGTTTGCGCTGTGATTGGCTAGAAGTAAAATGAAATTGACCTAATCCAGTAGAGAGATATTTTTTTTTAATCGGTATCACCCCAAGCAAAGCATTAAAGCCACTAAAATGCAAGGGGTTACAGGGTGTGGTAGAATTAGGAACAGAAACATTAGTAATGAGCAGAGAGAGAAAAGAATAATCAAAGACAGTAGATAGTGATTGACATTGCATTTAAATTTTTGCAGATTAAAGTTGTCTGGAAAGCATGAAGCCAGAAGGGAGCTCCACAAGCCAGAAGTATGAGAAAAGAAACTGTTAGTATAGATCTTACAGTTACATCTAGCCAGCTCACCTGTGAATTGATGAGATCTTAGTACTGCACTTAAATTCATAAAGTCTAGGTACCATAGTGAAGAGCTCATCCGAACAATTACCATGAAAGGATTTATAAAAAAGGCATGAGGAGGCAAATTTACAGCAATGGATAAGTAATTGAAACTGAGCTGTCAGATCAGGACCTATAATATTGGTGATTCTTTTTTGGATCTTATCTAGGAGCTCAAGGTAAATAGCAGGGCCACTGATATTCTAAGCATAGATGAATGGAAGGCATCGATATGTAAGATAGATTCTGGAGAGAAAAATTGTCTAGCATGACACAGTGAACTGACTTTCTTAGCAGCTGACCTAGCAATGGATTCAATATAGTCTTTTCACTTCATGTCAGCTGAAAACATTAGACCAAAAGGCCCAAATGAGTATATTTTATTTATTTATTTTTTCCTACAAAGACAACATGCAACACAAAAACAGTTTGGCCTTCGAGTTATGTCACCATTTTCTTCAGTACAATTGTAGTAGTAAGCTAAGTTTATTAAATAAAATAAATAATGTAAAAATATTACTTAAATCTCTTGAAAAGTATCACCTACTTATCTTCCTAACACCTCATTAACACCAGCATGCTTAAGGGCAGGTCAATCAGCTAAGTTTATTTCTGAAACAAGATACTTGGATAAGTAAAACAAATGATCAAAGACACTGTACCAAATCAAAGGACAATCCTAATCGCACTCAACACACTCCCTTACCCATTACCAAACTCACTATAAACCAAGAAAAAGACGGCTTCAAGGTCAGGTCTCTGAAAGCAGAACAGGCTGATCCACTCCTCTAACCACCAAAGAACTAATCAGAATCTCTGCCTGCAACAAAGAGGGAGAGGTATATCTCTCTCTCTCTCTCTCTCTCTCTCTCTCTCTCTCTCTCTCTCTTCAACATACTGTGAGCTATGAACTCAAGTTTGTATTTGTATAAAACAGGAAATATACCTTCCAAAACAACATTTGCTCAGCATTCATTCATTATGAATGCAAAAACCAACATTCTGCACCAGCATCCACACACTCTTTTTATGGGAACACTTGTAGAAGTAATCCTACAAGGAATAGAGAGGAAATACTCTAGACATTTGTCCTTGTGCCAAAACTGATATGGTAATGGAATTGTTATCCTTCTAATGAAATAAAACTTGCTCTTTTAGAAGTTTTCGTTTCATTGACATAAAACTGTAGATTTCTCAGATTTTCAGGCAGTGAAACATTAGTGAGTATTTGCTGAAATAAACTGATTCCCCCCACCACCACCACATACACACACACACAAACACACATGCAAACACAAACATTCACACAAATATACACACACACACACACATCTGTAGTCTGGTGCTGCCAAGTGAGTAGGCTGATAACCAGATTGGTGTCTCTCATTTCAATACTACTGGGGGTGCTTAGAGCAACCCAAACTCCCAACTTTTTCCTCTCATTGTGCTCACCACAATCATGACCTACTCTAAGCCCAGAATAGAAGGGTAGGTTGGAATAATAAGGTAGGTTTGAAAATTCAAAATTATTTTGTTTTCAGAACGAAATGAGGTGGTTGAAATAAGCAATGGAAAATAAAATAAATGGTTAGTCTGGAATAGTAGAGTTTAGATTGGAAAAAAATCAAAATTTAAATAGCAGTCAAATCCCATCTATTTGTGGATGAGAGATTACATGTTAATGTGCCAGTTTTAGGTGCTTATCAAAGCTGTTTTTTATCTAAATCCAGTATTTTCTATAGTATTGGTTGATTTTTTTTCACACCTATCTATGGAATCTAAATCAGCTCTGGTGAAAATGTTATAGCCACAGTAAAGACAAGAGTAAAATCTATTAGTAAACATAGGTTCGTCTTGTATAACGCTATCACAAGTATGTTATACCAGTTAGAATGATACTCACTACAAGCACAAGGAATCTGTCATAAAAGAGACAAATAAAATCATGTTCATAGATTCAGAAAAGATGAAGGTAGCTTTGGTATTAGCATTTTTGCTTTTTCTTAATATTACTAGAATTTTTTTTAATATTACTCAAATTTTTTTGTAACATTTGTGCATTGAAATCCTCACAGTATTTAGTATTGTTGAAGTTAACATTTTTGTTGAGATTTATAAACTCTACCTTTCATTCAATTTTGTAAACAAAAACCAAATTTTGTAAATGAACTTTGAACAAACTGATTTGTTTGGAAAAATACTTTGACAAAATCTCTGCTGCACTGTTTAATAATTCCTTTAATTTTATAGGACTTCATGGTAAACAATATTTTTTAAGAAAACTTCTTTTTTTCCTTTTTAACAGCGAAGAATAAATTCTTCTTATTTTTTACTCTTAAGCATGCAACATACAACTGTCTATGCATAAATATTTTTTTCTGAATGCAAATTCCAACTTTTTGAAGTGTTTGTAGTTCTTGCAAATACAGGACAAACTGGAAACTAGATTCTTGTATATATAAAAACTTAAAGATATGCAAGAAATAATATAGCATTTTTATTATATAAGTATTTGTTATTCTAATCACCAAATCATTTTAAAAATAGTGGGATTATTTTGTATGTCAAATAGTAAAACTTTTAACTTTTCCAAAAGAATGACTTAAAAATTTATTGTACTAAGCAATGCAACCTAGTAAAACCAACTGTACTTTGCACCCGCTTTTGCACTTCTCCCCAAAATTTAGTTTCAATCAGTCAATGTTTGACTATTTTAGAGGGTGTGACAGATGAACAGACTAACAGAAGTCACAGAATTTTATAGATAGATTAGTCAACCAATTCAAAACTAAAGAGCCACTCAATATAGAGAATTACTGAATGAGGTTGTAAAGAGAGACAGTAAGAAGTATATATGGGGATATGTACATTAGATAATGGTTAACCTTAGACTTGAAGAAGATTGTAGTGATCAGGGAAGCATCCTCTCAGGAGTCTGTTCTACAAATTAACAGTTCTGGAGAAGAAGCTGTCTTTCTTGTTACCAATGAAATACAAAGGGAATGAGGATGTGTTCAGGCTGTGTATGTGACATGACAGGTCCTAGCAGTGAAGGTCTGAACAGGTAGATAAGGATTGTAGTCCGTCTGATCATTCGCACTAGAGTAGGAAGAGTCTAGCAATGTGTCTGTTGGAAAGAGTTTAAGAGTGGAAAACAATTCATCATCCGCAAGGCCCCATGAACATTTGAAATTCAAAACTGTTTATGTGGCTGGAGCTTGAATTGCAGTAGAACTGTTAATGGCACAGAAAAGTGGAATCATTGGGCCAAGTTCTGGTTTAATCATTTGCCTATACTTTCTCTGTAATGCTTTTCTATGGGTGAAATAGCAGGATAGCCTAGGCTCTCTAGTCTTGAGTGGCAACCAGCTTAGAAGAAGAAGAAAATCCCTGAATTCAAAACCATATAAAAACCACTCCACTATCTTTCACAATATGTCATACCAATTCACAGACAATAAAGGAAAACAAACAGGAAACATCAGATATTTGGACAGATGAATTGTTTCAAATTTCTAGAACTTTTGGGTGACACCTTGTATATACATATATATATATATATATATATATATATATATATATATATATATATATTTGTGTTACATGCTTGAACAAATGAACCTTTTTGGCAGTTCAAAATTTCTATATGGAAATTTATTATTTCCAACAAGATGAATATGATTAAGACTTGTCATTTTTTTCCAAACAAAAAAATGGCTGACACAAGTGAAACAAGTTTTCACAAATTCTTTTTAGCCTGAGAGAAAAGCCCAATCGAAATATTTCTTTCCCCAAACTTGAGTCGACTAACAACCGGATGATTCAAATTAATTTATTCGTGGGAGGTAAATTCAGGATAAAAAACTAAGAGTTGGTTCCTTCTCAGCTACTGCAACATGCAAAGCTTCATTCAAATAAAATTAACCACAAATGCAAGATTTGCATAAATGCAATGAAAACAGATGGAGAGGCCTTGTAGGTAAATTGCTGGCAGGCCCAGCAAAGATGGTAAGCAAGAATTTTTATCCAGAATTGCAGTATTTCATTTCAGGATGCCTCCAAGGTGATTGCAGAAGAGTTAATGCTTTGGGCTTGGAAGTACAAGTGCTACGGTTTGATAGATATTTTCATTTACTCAAGATGATTTTTATTGAAATATCACATTGCCAACTGCTAAGATTTTACAAATGGATTTTTAGGGCTGCTTACTATAATGCATCCAAACCACTTAACTGTAAATTTTGATACTTTGAAAATCAAACATCCATCCATCATACCTGTTCATTAAATATATGTATATTTATGCATCTGTCAGGGTTGACTATGAGAGAAACAGCTTTTTACTGTTGATGGTTAGTCAGGTAAAGTAGTAATAGGAGAGTGGTTTGCCAAGATCCACTTTCTTGATTAAACTTCTGTCTAGGGTTTATTTTCTGCTACTATGGGAGAGAAAAGTTTATTGACTATGAGAGAAACTTTATTTGCTGCTATTGCCTGGGAAGCTAATCTATTGAACTTCTGGGAGGAGGATTCCAAACTTCTGATTGAACTCCCATTGGGTTGACTATGAGAGAAACTTTATTTGTTGCTATTGCCTGGGAAGCTAATCTAGTTCTGGGAGAGGATTTCAACTTCCCTTGATTGAACTCCCATCTAGGGTTGACGATGAGAGAAACAGTTTATTTGCTGCTATTGCCTGGGAAACTTCCCCCTTTGATTGAACTCAAACCTAGGTTGACTATGAGAGAGAAATCTAGGTTGATTGAGAGAAACAGTTTATTGCTGCTATTGCCTGGGAAGCTAATCTAGTTCTGGGAGAGTGGATTTCCAAACTTCCCCTTTGATTGAACTCCCATCTAGGTTGACTATGAGAGAAACAGTTTATTTGTTGCTATTGCCTGGAAGCTAAGCTGGGGAAGTGGATTTCCAAACTTCCCTTTGATTGAACTCCCATCTAGGTGACTATGAGAGAAACTTTAGTTCTGGGGAGAGTGGAGATTTCCAAACTTCCCTTTGATTGAACTCCCATCTAGGGTTGACTATGATTTGAGTAACATCTAGTTTATTTTATTTGCTATTGCCTGGGAAGCTAATCTAGTTCTGGGAGAGTGGATTTCCAAACTTCCCCTTTGATTGAACTCCCATCTAGGTTGACTATGAGAGAAACAGTTTATTTGCTGCTATTGCCTGGGAAGTAATCTAGTTCTGGAGAGTGGTTTCAAACTTCCCTTTGTTGAACTCCCATCTAGGTTGACTATGAGAGAAACAGTTTATTTGCTGCTATTGCCTGGGAAGCTAAGCTAGTTCTGGGAGAGTGGATTTCCAAACTTCCCCTTTGATTGAACTCCCATCTAGGTTGACTATGAGAGAAACAGTTTATTTGCTGCTATTGCCTGGGAAGCTTTATTTGTTCTGGGAGGATTTCCTAGATTGAACTGGGACTATAGAGAGAAACAGTTTATTTGATTTTGCCTGGGAAACTTCCCTTTTTGATTGAACTCCCATCTAGGTTGACTATGAGAGAAACAGTTTATTTGCTGCTATTGCCTGGGAAGCTAAGCTAGTTCTGGGAGAGTGGATTTCCAAACTTCCCCTTTGATTGAACTCCCATCTAGGTTGACTATGAGAGAAACAGTTTATTTGCTGCTATTGCCTGGGAAGCTAATCTAGTTCTGGGAGAGTGGATTTCAAACTAGAACTTCTGGGAGAGTGGATTTCCAAACTTCCCCTTTGATTGAACTCCCATCTAGGTTGACTATGAGAGAAACAGTTTATTTGCTGCTATTGCCTGGGAAGCTAAGCTAGTTCTGGGAGAGTGGATTTCCAAACTTCCCCTTTGATTGAACTCCCATCTAGGTTGACTATGATTTGAGAAACAGTTTATTTAGCTGCTATTGCCTGGGAAGCTAATCTTTGATTGTTCTGGGACTATGAGAGAAACAGTTTATTTGGATTTGCCAAACTGGGAGAGTGATTTCCCTTTTTGATTGAACTCCCATCTAGGTTGAATATGAGAGAAACAGTTTATTTTCTGCTAATGCCTGGTCAGGTAAAGTAGTAATGGAAGTGTGGTCTTGCCAAAATTTACTTACTTGATTGAACTCCTGTCATGATTGACTAGGAGGTAACAGCTTTATTACTGTTATTACAGCGTTATTACTGTTCAGACAGCTGAGGTAATAGTGGGAGAGTGGTTTTTCCAACTTCTCACCTTTTTTCAGCTCACTTTTTCACAAAATCTCACTCTCTTGATTGAACCCCTGTCAAGGTTAATTATGGCAGTAACAGCATTTTGCTTCTATCATTTGCCTGGAAAGTGAAGTTAGATATTTTTACTTTCATCATCATACAAGCTAAAATAATGAAAGTTTTTAATTACATAATTCTGATGAATTTAAACTTATGATACAATAAAATAAAGTAACATTTCTGATAATTTTGATCTTTCCCATGATAACGAAAGATTTACATAAATTTAGTCAATCAGGGAACACTTTGTAATTATCTTTGCTTCAAAATGGATTGTTTAGTAACATATCTACCTATATTCAAAGCTGAAATCTATATATTTTCTTTAAATTTTTATGTTTTTTTGTTTGCTTGTTTTTTTTTTAGATAATAATGGTTTTAGTGATACAAGTCTTACTAATTAACCCATAACTGGGGGAGAAGAGATGGATTCATATCTTTCCTAAGGGTACTTGCACATAAGTGAATATAACAAACCAGACTGGAATTGGAACTTGGTTCTCTGATTAACAATTTCAAGCCAATATCCATTACACCCACACATCCAAGCTTACAGCATGTGGTATTCCCAAGCAGTCACCCATCTAGGTACTGACCAGGCTTGGTGTTGTTTAACTTTGGTGATCGTAGGTAACTAGTGTTTCAATGTGATGTGGCCATAAGTCTTCACTTTAAAATAAATTAAATTTAATTTAAAAGATATATTACAAAGATTAAATAAGGATCCTTTATTAGTTATGGCTTTCTACTCATAACCCATTAATTCCCAGTATCCCAAAAATCAGCATTCTGCTTTTTCTATGTGTCACATGCCTTAAGGATGTTAGTGATCATGGCTGTTCCCAATTTCCTACCCTTGGAGCTTTTAGTAAAGTTAGTCTTTTTGCTAATCTCTCTTAATCCCTATTCTGCTATCCATATGCACAAGCTTGTTAGGTAAGTTATATGTTGTTTTCCCCCCTCTCTCTTTCTTTCAGCATGTCTTATGAGTGTTAAATTTTCTAAGCCCTCATCTCTTATTAAGTCCCCTAGAGATTTCAACAATCTCTTTCTAATTTGAAGTATCCTTTTTATTACCATTTTCTCTAAGACTGTCATTGTTCATGGTATTCAAAGCATCCTTCTGTAGAACCACATTTCTGCTATTTCAAGTCTTTTCTTCATCTATGAGGAGATTATCCAGCATTCACTGACATAATGGAAAATACATAGCAGTTCATATATACAAACTCATACACACACACTAGCATATAAACATGCACACACACATAGAACACACTCATGTGATTATGAACATACACACACAGTCTCACACAAATGCATGCACACACAATAGCCTCACAAACACACTCACACTGACTTATATACATGGGAACACACACACATACACATGCATGCATATATTTTTGTAGAAAATATGCCTTATCCACTCATACATTTGTTTCTGTTGTAAATCAAGTCTCTTCATCTTTAAGAAGACTGTGCAGCATTCACTGCAATATAGAAGGACTGATATTCAGTACTCTTTTTTTTATTTCAAACAACCTTTTTCTGTTTCTTAATACTTTACTTAGATTTTGGAAAGCTTTTTTGTTATCCCAATGCGCCTTTAGATTTTGACGTCACCCTCTCTGTCTTCTATTAAAACACTTCCCAGATATTTAAATTGTTGTACTTGTTAGATTTTGGTATCCCCAATTTGTAATTTGTATGTTGGGCTGTCCCTTTTGCTAACAACCATACTTTATGCCTTCTTGCAAGTTTAGTCCTTTAGAATGTGCATTCAAGAACACTCAAGGAGCTGTCTTTCCCTAATAACCAAGAGTAGACTTCTTCTCACTTTAGCTCTCATTGGTCACCTTATTCACATATCATATCTGCAGAATTCTTCTTAGGAACAACACCTGGTTCACACTCCTCCCCAGTTTTTTGAACAGGAGTAGAGGTTCATCCCTTGTTTACTGTTGAGGATTGGGTTTTCCAGTTGCTTCTAAAGTCTACTTCAACTCTATACTACTAATGTCTCCACCTGAACTCTGAAATATTTGCTAATTAAAACTTGACTTCTTCAAGTCTAGAATTAGTTGTCTATCTTTTATGCTATTTTTCCCTTTCTTACACTAATACAACTCTACTCAGTAACCCTCTACATTGAGTGGCCCTTGGGCCTTGTAGTGGATGAAAAAAAATTTCTGCTGCTTCAATATTCTTCTGAAGTTCAAGAGCTAACCTTCCAGCTTTGCACATGTAGGTCAAGATTGACCACCTGTAACACTTGAGCAGAGGAATCCACAGCTTTGTAAACAGGTTTCTATTGACAAAAATGGGGCACTTGTCCTGAGATTTTATTTTCACAATAGCAATTCATTTCCTGATCTCCAGCTTACACCTCACATCAGTTGTAATCTTCCGAGATAATGTATCAGTAAGTTTATAGAAATAGCACTGAGCAAGAATAGGCAGTCATTTATGTAAATAACAAAGAAAGTTTTTTAATTTCTTGCATGAAAATTATTACTGAATATTAAGACAATCTTAGTACATCACAAATACCAAACAGGGATAAGAAGATTATGTTACACCAGTCTTACAACTGGGGAGGGCCAACTGGCCTTAACATTCATTCCAGTTTTCACAGTAGCAAAATATAGGGAATTTAGGAGGTCTTTCAGTGGTTGGTTACGTGTGTGTGTGTGTGTGTGTGTGTGTGTGTGCCAATGTATGTGTCTGTGTGGGTGCCAATGTATGTGTTTTTGTGTGCACCTATGTGTATATGCGTGTGTGAGCCATGTGTGTGTTGCCATGTGTGTGTGTTGCCATGTGTATAAGACTGTATGAGTGTATTTGTGAGCTTGTGCATGTGTGTCTAAGAGTGTGCGTGTGAGCGTTTTGTGTGTGTGTGTGTGTGCGTTTGTGTATGTGCATGTGCATTCCCATGTGTATAATTCTGGGTGAGTGTATTTGTGAGACTGTGCATGTCTGTGTGAGAGTGTGCGTGTGTGTGTGTGCAAACATTTGTGTGCGAGTGTGAGCATGTGTATACATATCTGAGTGCGTGTATGTAAATGTGTGTACAAGTGTGAGAGTGTGTGTACATATGAGTTTGCGTCGGTGAGTGTATAAGGCATATTTTCTACAAAAATATTTGTATGCATGTGTGTGTACGTGTGTGTATGTGTGTGTGTGTTCCCATGTGTGTAAGTCGGTGTGAGTGTCTTTGTGAGCCTGTGCATATATGTGTGCATGTGCATTTGTTTGTGTGAGACTGTTAGTGTGTGTATAGATATGTGAGTGTGTTCTCTGTGTGTGTGCATGTTTATATGCTTGTGTGTTTGTATGAGTTTGTATGTATGAGTGTGTGTCAGTGTGAGGCATATTTTTGCCGAAAATATTTACATGTATACATGTGTGTGTGCATGTACTAATATGTGTGCAAACCTCTTATCACATAATTCTCTGTATACGTATGTGTACTTACACATGTGTAAATATATATTAATATGCTATTTTCTTCAGATTTTGCATAGGCAAAAAGTATTCATACATACATACATATATATAGATATGTATACATGGTAGAATGTATCAGACATTATGAAAGGTATGTTAAAAATGACATAAACTTTTGCAACACCATTAATAATCAGACATTAAACTACAAAACTGTTATAAGAAATAACAAGCTTACAATATCTTTTCGGATATATAAATACATATGTAAGTGTAAATCCATATGTAATTCTATATATAAGAATTTTTGTGCAAACATTATTTTATGTCACATATATTCAGGCATTTGACTCTCATCTGAGAAGATTTGCTTTTTAATCGAGGACAAATGTCTTAATAATTTTCTCTTGAGATTTTTCCATGCAAAGCAACAGATTTAGTTTTTCTCTTGGGATATTTATATTTAAACAAGAGGAGAAAAACATTTTTTTTCATTTATCATGCTTGTAAAGGAGGAAATATTGGGTCTGAACAAAAGACCCTAGCATTTTAAAGTGAATTTCAAAGTCAATATTTATGTTTTGGACATAAATTTATTTAACCACACATGTGCCATTTTGTTCCATTACCATTGAGACAGTTTCATGACTCCATCCTCCCAGAACATGGCAGCTTTCTGGTTGATGAACTCGTTTTGACAGGCTTCCAGAGAATTAAGGTTCTTCTCATTAAGAGAATTTTCTAGCGATCAAAATAAGTGGTAACCTGAGGGTGCAAGATCCAGTGTGAACAGTAGGTGTAGTTGGACATTACAGCCAAATAGTAGCAATTTCACATTTGCAAAAAGACATGATGTCTAGCATTGCCTTGATGGAAAACAAAACACCCTTCAATTTGGCCATTGCCAGACACATTTCATTGATCACTGGCTTTAATTGGTCAATTTGGAAACAATACATGTCCAAATTTAACATCTGATTTTGCAGAAGGGGTGTGTAATACCCAATGCTCATCCAATTCCACCAAATAAATGGCATCACCTTCTTTGGAGAATTTTTGATCCACATTGTTATAAGCTATCCATTTTTCATTGCCTGTGATTGTTCTTTTTAAAAATGGATATTTTTTGTTGAGCAAGGAATCACAGATGGAAATTCAGTTTTTTCTTTTGAATCTTGAGGCAAATGAACATCACAGCAAATCATGCATCCAAGTGATTTCAAATACCTTATTATTCTCATATGTGATATGGCACCATATCCTTAAATGGCACATATTTTTTTGCTGTTGATACAACATTTCTTTTTCCAGAAATAAAAGCGCATCAAATGAGGAAACTGCATCTTATTTTCCTTCATTTTCATTTTAATGTAAAAACATTTAAAATTCATTAGTTGCATAGAAATCATATAGAAATATGTGCTGAAATGTCACCTTTCAGAATATATATATGTCATAAATTTCAGTCACATGTGAAATAAAATCACACATTCAAACACCACCGATTGAAAAACACTACAAACTTCTGTTCAAACAAACACATTCTTTTTTTTTCTTTCATTGATATTATGTTGTCATCATTTGTTTTAAATAACTTATAGGGGTAGATAGGTTTGCCTATCATCCAATTCACATTCTTCCCTGGGTTTTTGAACAAGAGTAGAGGTTTATCTTATCAAAAATCTTTAAATATATAGCAGGAGCACCAGACAAGATGTGGCAGCAATATTCAAAGTATGTATGAATAGTAGATTTATAAATAAGTAAGATAAATTCTGTCAAGAAAAATTGTTTAACAAGACACAGTGAACCAACTTTTCTAGCAACAGACCTAGCAATTGATTAAATATAATCTTTCCATTTCATGTCAGTGGAAAACATTAGTTTGAAAAGGCGCAATGAGTCACTCTTCTGGAGGTTAGCATCAGCCATACTGATGAAAAACAAAAAGGGTTCTCTCAGGCGATTAAAAGAGCAGTTTTGTTTTGGAGATATTCAAATTAACAAGCCATTCCTTGCCCCATTTAACAACAGATTGTCTCATTGCATTTTAAGAATTCTGAATGAATAATACTCTGACAGCTATACCACACACACAATATTACTTTTCTTCCATGCAGCTTAGCTTTTGGGGCCATTTGTGGAAATTTATCCTTGTCAGTCCACTATCTTTTGTGTTGAACATTGTTGTATACAACCTATTTTTCATCACCAGTTATGATATATATAAAGTATTGTTAGTTAGAATGATGCTTTCTTCATAACAAAAATGGAATTTACATGACTCAGCCTCTGAGCTACTGACAAAATTAAGATAGAAACAAAGAAAAGAGTACTAAACTTTTATGTGATATCTGTCCTTCCGTATGGCAGTGAATGCTGGACAATCTCCTCAAAAATGAAGAAGAGTCTTGAAGCAATAGAAATGTGGTTCTACAGAATGATGATGAGAATACCATAGTCTGAACATATGAGCAAAGTTTTAGAGAAAATGGAAACAAAAAGAACCTAATATTTAACATCAGGAAGAGACATTTGAGGTTTCCAGGACACATAATGACAAAAGAAGCCTTGGAAAACCTGATACTCACAAGACAGATAGGGGCAAGAGGGACAAAAGAAAGTAATGCATGAAATACATAGTGAGCTTGAGTAAAAAAATAGTGGAACAGGGCTTTGGAAAAATAACAGAAAGACAAAATTTATTCAGAGCTACAAGAGACAGGAAGTTGTGGAGAACCATGATCGCCTACACCCTGATGGAACATGGCACATAAAGAAGAGTGACTTTGATAAAGGCCAAAGATGTTGAAGCCAAAAGAGTAAATCAGAGCATTTCCAAAACAGTACATATTGTTGGTTGCTCCAATTTAATTGAGGTGTGTACCTACTGATATTGCTCTGAGTAAAAACAAGATATATTGAGTGAATAAACTATCTAGTGTGGCACAAATTTGCAGGGATTATTAATGGAAGAAAGAATTCATAGCAATGGTCTGTACATTGAAATTTCATTTCTGCAAAGAGAGAGATGAGACTGTTAATTTTATAAGAGAATACTGCAAGTTGGTTCAGAGAAAATATAAGAATACATATGACTG
>CAHIKZ030005060.1:350000-410000 GCA_903632075.3 Acanthosepion pharaonis | reverse complement strand
TCTTCCTTCCCAAAAGCAATGCATTTAGTTTAAAAGGTGTGCATAACTAACCCACCACTCTTCAGTCTGGTCACTTTTTCCCAGAGTTTCTTTTAAAGACAAGGCCCAAGGACTTTATTTTTATTGGATATTTTTTATGGCAAAAGCTCACAATTTTTATGGTTTCTATCTCCACTGGCATCTTTATGACTGTCTACATTTAGAAAACTAGAAAAGACTGGATTTCTTAATAGTGCCTTGCCTTCAAGTAGAGGTAAATCTTTTGGACACAATACAGCTTCATTGCCATGAAGAACTGGCTTCAGTTTTCCACATAGTCTGACAGAAAAAGTTTTTTTACTTTTTTGGTTCCACTGTTTGGAGCCACATTTTGGGGCCTGCATAAAAACTGGTTTTATTTACAAGCAAACTGTGGTAAGATACAAACCTTGATAAACTTAGTTTGTGGTTAAAAGCAACTCGTTCAAAGATGAATACAATGGCAAGCTCAAACCAGTAACTTGGTAAGTAAATGGGGGATCAATTTTTATTCAAGAGACACAAAAAGATACTTAAAGTAATATTTTGACTAATCCAATTATAAGTTTAGCTTTTTAAAAATTCATTGTTGAATTAAACATGATTTGAGCCTATCAGTATCAACTTACTGTCTGCTATTTTTTATTTAATGTTTTAACTTCTTCTATTTCTTCTTCTTCTTCTTCTTCTTCTTCTTCTTCTTCTTATTATTATTATTATTATTATTATTATTATCTCTCTTCTTCCTCCTTTTTCTCTTCCTTCTTCTTCTTCTTCTTCTTCTTCTTCTTCTTCTTCTTCTTTATGTTTTATTTGATTATCACTATTTGTGTTCTATCATGTTTATTTTTTTTTTATTTTGCTGTGGGTAAACTCTTCATTCATTCATTAGCTGAATCTAGCCTACCCCAAGGTGGTAAACAGATTCTGTTGTATCACCCTTTCAACTGGAGATCATCTGTGTGCCCGAATTTAAAGTCAACATTCAAATCCTTGCAATTTGTGAAGATTTTAATATCACTAGTAGCAATTATAAAACTAATTCACCTCCCAAGTTCTGGATGAACAAATAAATATAGACGTAATTCTAAATCCTATTTATTTTGTATTTTTATGAAATTTTATTGTGAAAACATTGACTTGCAATTTGACAGCATAAATAACAGTTTTAAATAAAAGATTTTACAAGTACAAAAGAAATGAGTGAGTAACAGGTAATCTTTCTTTGACCTTTGCTTCTTTTCTTTTCTTTTTTGCTCATTTTCTTTTTTCTTTTTTTTTTCTTAGCATTATTTTTTATTGTTGTATCATTTTTTTCTTTCTTTTTTGGTTATTTATTTTTCAGTTCCTTTGTTTTTTTAATTATATTTTTGTTTCTGTATATTTCTGTTTTTATTTTTAATATATTTCTTTCTATTCAATGATTTTTAAAAAAAACTTTTTTGCATTTCTCTCTTTATTTCTTTGTTTTGCTTTCATTTATTTCTTTGCTTGTTTTGTGCATTTTTGTTATTTTTTGTACCATTTTGCCTTCTTGCCTGCATCTTTGAATTTTCTCTTTTGCCGTTCTTCCTTCTTTTCTTTCCTTCCTTCTTTTCTTTCCTTCATTTTTTTTCTTTCTTTATTTTAGGCTTCACCTCTTTTTGACCCATTCATTTCTTTCTTGTTCAATTCATTTCTTCACTTCTTTTTCAATTTGCATCTCTTGTCATGTTTGTGCTTTCTGTAAATTACATGGTAGAAAACTAATTAGAAAAATAGACATTTTTAATTTTTCAAAATATTCTTTGTTATTCCCAATTGTTTCTTTTTGTTTTTCCATCTTTTTTTTAACGAAAACCTGTAATCCTGTTTAAACAAGATTTTGAAAACTGTCCAATCAAATAAACATTCATGTACACTACACAAATTTTGCACATCTGTGCCGACTTCAAATTTCAGATCCAGAAAATTCTTATTTTGACAATAGGACCCAGTAAGTATGTTAACTTTGTTTTGTTTTGTTTTTTTTAACTCTGACTATATATCAACCTTTATGTTATTTTTTTTTACTACGACTAAAAAAGATTCATTAAATAAAGCTCCATTAAATGTTTTGCCATCCAACACAATCTAAAAAAAAAAATCTTCGAAAAATATTAATTTTCTCAGGAATGAATGCAAAGACTAAACAATATAAATGTCTTGTGGTTGATGGCAAGATTATGTCTTCTGCTGAGTCAACTATTTTCTTGCAAATATTTCTTCTTTTTTTTTTTGTTATTTACCAAACTTGAGTAGAAGGGTAATGGTGTTGTTTTAACAAAGATTTTGGATTTAGTAAGTCACCAGGAGAGGTCAAAGGTAATATAATCATGGTTAACCATTTTACTGCTACACTACCCACATTACCACAAATTCAGAAGAATATATAATGTTTACTCCATTTGATGGTATCTTAATCTTCAGGACATAGGCGATCATGGCTCTCCACAACTTCCTATCTTTCTGTGGCTCTTAGCAGATTTTCCCCCTTTGTTAAGGCACGCCTCCCGCCAATCTGCCATCCATTTAAACAACCTTGTCACATAAGTAGCTCACTGCTTTCCCCTATGTTTCTTGCCCTCAACATACCCTGTGAGTGCTAAGTTTTCCAAGCCCTCGTTCCTCATTAAGCATCCAAGAAATTTCAATTGATTTCTGGATTCTAAGTCTATGTACTCTTTCTGTTGTCATTTTCTTTAAGCCTTTCTTGTTGCTTTCTCACTCTGTTCAGTATCCATCTGTAGAACCACATTTCTGCTGCCTCTAGTTTTTACCTCATCCATGGCGGGGGGATTATCCAGTATTAACTACGATTATAAGAGAATGGATATCACATAGCAATCCAGTGCACTTTTCTTTGTTTCTAATAAGATTTTTGTTTCTCAGCACATTGCTTAACTTTTGGAATCCTTCTTTCGCTATTCCAATGGCTCTTTAGATCTCGGTGTCGCATTTTTCCATATATTTCCAGATATTTAAATTTCTGCACTAGCTTGATGTTTATATCTCCAATTCAAAAATTGCATCTTGGGTATATATGACCAAAAAATATTGCCATGGTCTTAGGTATCTGTAGGTTAAAGTTTTATGTAGAGACTGTAGACTATTAGTACTTGCAAACAGCTTAACTCCATAAGGTTGCAACATGCCATAAGTCCTGTAAACCATAAGAATCATTGGGGTACCATCTAGCATCTGTGCTGTGTTTAGGGCAAGATAACTTGACAGGGCCCATTCCTTTTCAGTCTGATTGTGAATTTTCCTTCTCCTAGACTAGTGGTTATATCAAGGCAAGAGAGCTCAGTCTGTCTTACTATTTAACCCACAGCTGGGGGAGAAGTGATGAATACTTCTCCTAAGGATATTTGTGCCAAAGTGAACATAATAAACTTATTCCTTTCCAAGTTGTTATTACTCTGTAAATATATATAAAACTCCATAATACTATATTAATTGTATGTGTAACAGGATGTGGTGTTTAAGTGCCTATAGTATTTACAAAAAGTAAATGAATGGTAGCGTTGGGATTTGAACCCACACACACTGAATAGGCTGGTGCCTTAAACCAGCACCCTAGACCACACGACCATGCTGTCAAAGTCACAAGTTATTGTGACCAAGAGCTTGAGCATTCTGGCTTTGTTCAAATTGGTGATCATTATTGAGTTCAGCATAGTTGCAGTATAAACCATAGGTGGGTCCTGTGGTTTTTTTGTTTTTAATCATTTAACTTCAAGCAAGACAATAAAGCCACTAAGATGCAAGTGTGAAAGAATAAAAAAAAGAAAACATTATTAAGGTGAGAGAACAATAAAAGAGAAGGAATTAAGAAAACAGAAGGTAAGGATTGATAATGAACAAATACAATTATGTCTGAACAGGCATCTGCAACAGGGATTGACTAACCATCTTAGCAGACAAGGATATGGAATTAAATAAAAGGATCACTTGAAACTCTGAGAGGCTGGGTAGCCAGAAGAATGCAGTTTGCTGATAATTTGACTGATATCTGATCTTCTTCTTCTTTGGGACTTGGCTGATCATGGTTCTCCACAACTTTTCATCTCTTGTTTGTAAATCTAAACAGCATTTGTCTCCTTACTATTTATCCCAGTCTATTTTCTGCCATCCATTTATACAAGCTTATTAGATATGTTACTTGCTGCTTCCTTCTGCAACTCAGGATTTTAACATCTCCTGTGAGTGTCAAATTCTCCCAACCCACCATCCTCATTATTCAAAATTTCCAACTGTCTCATTCTAATCCTATGCACAATTTTTCTTTTTGTTCCCCTGGAAGTACGTACATTCTCTCCTTCATCAACTGCATCTGACATCTTAGAGTCATTCTGAAATCACTAATCCATTCTATAGCTGTGTAGTATGTACTTCCCCAGGGATATATGTGGTTTTGAATTCAGTCTTGTCTTACTCCTGGACAAGATTGCCAACCACAACTAGAGAACCCAGTCAGATATAGGTTAGGACAGAGACATGGAAGTAAAGAGAAGAAGAAAATTAATTGATAATTTTCAATCAGTAATTCTCAGTAGCACTGCTGCGGAATATATTGCTGCATATCTGCTTCTCTGAACACTCCAATTTTAACCACTTCAAGTCTTGAGAATTGTTATATGTTAGCCTCATAATCTTCAGTTTCTACTTTCTCCTTGTAGTATTGTATGCAAATTAGATAGACAAATATAAATAGAGAACAACTGGCAAACATAGGAGGGCTATGCCTAGCAAACCCGGTTGCTATTTAGGACAGAGAACTGTACTATGACTACTACTACGCAGAGAGATATGCAAGTCATAACACTCCTCATATATTCATATCATACACTTGATTCAGTAACCTACTACATTGAGAATTCCTGAGTTTTGTATTGGGTGAACATTAATAAAAAGAAATATCATACAAATTAGATTATTAAAGTTTTATATCCATAAAGGAGTTAATTTTCCATCCAGAAAGGAGTTAATTTTCTATCAAAAGTTTGTAAAATTAACATAATTATTTTATGATTATTTCAATTATTTCAAAATTAACATAATTGCTCCAAGTACTCTAGGAAGAGAAAATATTTTTTTAATTAATTCATCATTTAAAAGATGAATTGGTGGAGCATTACTTGAAATGATTTTTTTCATTGATAGATTCTGTTCAGATGTCAAACAAATAAATCATTGGAAGAAATGGTAGAATAAAATAGTTTTGAAAAAAGTTCATTAAATTCTATGAATCATTTCTTTTTGTCTATGGTATAAACAATTAATTCCTTTGAAAAATTAGAAATAAAAATTGTTTTCTTTTCCTTTTGAATTCTTCATTTTTCTTGTTAAGAATTGTCCTTGAATACCAGGAGAGAAAACAGAACTGATGAAAGTTAAGTTGGTGTTAAGTCTTCACTACTCACTAATGCTATTAGGAACGATACAAATCTACTTTTCCCAGCATTCTGTCCCACTGCCAGATATCTTAACAAAAAGGTTAAGGTTACGAAGGTTAATGGTAGGGTGGTCATGGGAGGTTGTCTTATGACATGGTCCGTTTCTACCATGTATTGTTATGTTGGCTTACAACCACATTACACCAGTTCCTGTACAATCATCGAAGTTAAGAAACATAAGGTCAGGTCAGTACCTAGATGATTGGCCGTTTGGAAATACCAGGTTTTGTAAGCTTGGATGTACAGGTAATGTAATGAATAATGGCTTGAAATTGTTAATTGGTGAACCATGTTCCAATTCCAGTTAGCTTCATTATATTCATTTACGTGCAAATACCTTTGGGAAAGGTATGAATCTATTTCTTCTCTCCCCAGCTATGGGTTAATTAGTAAGACTTGTATCACTAAATCATTATTATCTCCCCCCCCCCACAAATCTTACAATCTAAAAATTTTTTCCAGCTTGCAATAAGCCATAGAAAATCAGTCAATCAATAAATTAAATATATAATATAAAACAATAGCTTGTAAGTAAAAATCAATTGAGACTAATTATTGGATAAAGAATAATTCCTTGGTAAATGCTTTTTGATATGAAGATGAGAGAAAGTAATGATAATGATAATTGAACTAACAATTGAGGAGAGAACTGTAAGTCCGTTTGCCAATGTTCTGTTTTTATAACAAAAGAAAAAAATATTTTTAAATCAGGAGTGCTGACTTTTAGAACAAACAAAAGAAACAAATTTCTAAGTTTGTTTTTCTAGAAACTGTATATTTCTTTTATTTAAGAGAAGCTGTATAGTTTTTCGAAATCAATTAAATTAGTTATTTAATCAAAATTCTTTAATAGATGGAATTAGGTGATTTATTTTTCAAAAAGTGATTACTATGAAAATAAAATTTTGACTTTAACTTCAGCTTTTAAATTCTATCAATTGATTTGAAATTATAAAATATAGTTTCTTCACATTTATCACCACAGATAAAATGTTAGTCGCAAAAAGATTATCAGAATTGTGATGTGGGTGGTATAATTAAACCAAAGGTACTTTACAAAGCTCTGCTCAGGCCTAACCTTAAAACTGGAAGCAATTAAATTTTTTTTTCTTCCTAACCCTTCCTCCTTACAGGTATGAGGAAGACGAAGCTACTAGTAGTGGGCGGGTGGAGTGTCACGTAAATGGGAAGAAAGAATCTATTCTCATTTCTTTGTCTTTCATCTATTTTATTTCACATTATGTAATTCAAACCTGAAACCAGAAATGCTGTGTTGTCAGCGTTCTTGGAGGTTTTAGTTCTAAACGTCCTGAATACCAATGCCTCTGTCTGTTACATTTTTTCTTCTTTCTCTTCAATTCCTACCATCTGTAAGTAATGTCATCCAGTTTTGTTAACCCTTTCAACCCCTGACAGTGTCTAGCAGTTAATGATTAGGAAAGTATCCATTCATTTGTATTATTAACTGACTTTTACATATAGCTTGCTTGACAGGTACATACCACCACCACTACCATCACCACCGCCACCATCACCCTCTTGTTATATTATGTTACAAGATGTTTCCATCTCTTAAATATGAATTCGGATGTAATTCAGAGGTATTTTTCTCTTACTGAGGTAGTCTATGGTGGACAGTTTCAGGCTCAGTTTCAAAAATAAATATTTATGATTTTACATCCATGAATGAATTTTAATTAGAATTTTCGTTGAACAATTTTTTTTAATCTTTTGTGGAGAAATATTAATTTGTTTAAATGTAAATTAGGTATGCAAATTCTGAAAATAATATATTACGATACGTTTCTGTTTCCACAATTTTTTTCTTTGTAAAATAGCTTTCTTTATAAAATGACTTTCTTTATAAGAGGTTTTTTTTTCTCTTTCTCTTCCTTCTTACCTTTTACATAAAACTGAACAAAGTAAAAATTTTAAATTAAGAGAAGCTGAAAAAATTTCTTAAAATTTTAAGATCTTGCAAGGAAATCATTATTTGTTTCGTATGCAATAACTTTGAGAAGTAAGTTTGACTTCTTTCTGAATAATTATGCTTGAGTTTTAATAAATGGATAGATATCGCTAGAAGCCAAATGAGAAACAAGTGGACTAGCAAGGTGTCATTGTACTTTTCTTGACATAAAGATCTGAACTTAACTTGAAAAAATTCTTTTAAATATTACCCAGAAACTTTTTTTAAAAGAAGCAACAAAAAACATTTTTCTAAATGGAAGAGAATAAAATTCTGAAGCTTCTTTGACAGAACAAATTCTTAGACAACCAAAAAACAAAAAAAAAAAATTGTATTTATTCAAAACCTCTTCTCATAAAAACTTAACTGAATGACTTTCACAAAGAAATTGTTGGGAATTTTTAAAAATGAATAAAAAATGCAATTAGGTCTATTCAAATTTTTTTTTTATTCATTCACTGAAAATTAAAAAAAACGATTTTTATTTGAAAAATAACAATTATTCATATAATTTTCAATTACGAAATGAATTCAATGGATATTAAATTCCTTCCAAAATCATTTAAAATTTTTAAAAACGTTTCAAGTTAAATTACTAAAAAGTTTTTCCTTACAAGTATGTAAAATTTAAATTATGAAAATCATATTTCATTTAATCATTCTAAATCACATTGTATGGTGTGTGGTGGATAAATTGTCATCTAAATTATGCAAAAATGAAAATAGCACTGACATCTCATTTTAACAGATATATTTACCAAAATTATACAAAAATATTTTCAAATACTAACGAGTAAATTTATTCAATAAAATTGCCATTGGCTTCAACCACAGCCTCCAGACGACTTTGGAATCTCCTGCATCTCTTTCGGATGGTCTTTTTGTTTAAGTCGATGAATGCTGTCATAATCCTTGTCTTCAGTTCATTTTTGGTGTTACAAGGAGTTTTATTCATCTCTCACTCAACTGTGTCCCACATGTAATAATCAAGGGAGTTGACTGTCTGGGGAGTTAGGTGGCCAGATGTAAGGGGTAATATGGTTGCAGAAATTGTCTGACAGCCATGACTTGGTTCTGTTTGTGTGGCATGGTGCAGCATTCTGTTTGCAGACATAGGGTCTTCCAGGTGCCACCCTCTTGATCCAGGGCAGCACTACCTCCTCAAGGCACTTGATGTAGGCATCCATGTTGAGTCTGCTTTCACCAACAAATTCAGTAATTCTTTTCTTATCAGAATGATCAGAGTGAGTTTTCCGAGTTGTTGTACCTTCATAATCACCATTAGATTTATCCAACACTTTCTGAATCCTCTGCACTGTCCGCAGATTGATACCCAAACACACTGAAATGTTCATATTGGAGTTTCCGGTGTGAATGCCAAGAAGAATAGCATGACATTTCCAAATTTCTGGCGGAATGAATTGCATCATAATGCTTTTTTTCTCAGAGATGGTGCCCAACTGACCCTACTATACTGTGCAGTCGACAAAATCAAAAACAAATCAATGCATATGCACAAAATTAAAGTATAAAATAGTGACAATTTACCCATCACACCATGCAGATACGCAATTTCTATCTATCTAAATCTGTTCATTATCTATCTATCTATCTATCTATCGAAATCTGTTCATTCTCTGTCTATCTATGAGTGTTCAATATCTATCTATCTATCTATCTATCTATCTATCTATCTATCTAAATCTGTTCATTATCTATCTATCTATTTATTGATCTATCTATCTATCTATCTATCTATCTATCTATCTATCTATGTGAGTCTGTTCATTATCTATCTATCTATCTATCTATCTATCTATTGATCTATCTCAATCTGTTCATTATCTCTCTATCTATCTATTTATCTATCTATCTATCTATCTATCTATCTATCTATGGGAGTCTGTTCATTATCTATCTATCTATCTATCTATCTCAATCTGTTCTACTCATATATAAATGCACAAATAAATACAGAACAATAAGTTTGTAGCTTAATGATGGAAAAAACAATAACATTTGGATAACAAATATTTTTCAACATAATCTCTTCCTTTATCATTGCACTTCAGAAGTAAATACTATACAACCACTGGCAAGAATTATGCAATCACTTTTAATGCTGAGTTCAAATTCCAACTGAATGTATTGCATTTACTTTCACCCTGAGAAACATATGGATTCATCTCTTCTCTTCATATCAGACCAGATTTGCTTGCTAACTAGCTTTGATTGCGAACTAGTTTAGGAGAAGATGAACTCACAATTCAAAACCAGTTAGGCCCCTGGCTAGCAAATTCCTCCTGTAAAAACCTATCTGCTTAAAAAGCCACAACAGCAACACTTAATGTAGAAGCCCTATACTTCATAGAGGAGTGTACAGGACTTGCATACAAATCAATATATATAATCTTTTTTCCAGATCAAATAAAGTAAAAATTATATAATTACTCAATGGGGAAAAACAAATTATGGACTTTTAGTACCTTGTTGCTTTTATGATTGTTCAAATTCTTTGATGATCTTAAGATAACAAGAAAACCAAGCAGGATTTAAATTTTGTGACCATAATTTTAACAACATAAGATATACTGTGCTAATGGCAGACTCACAAAGAAAACTCAAAGAAACTCCTAGACAAGGTAGTAATGGAAAGTAAAAAGGAAGGATGGACTATTATTGATTAAAAATGGCTTCAAGTAAATAAAGACTATCTTTTGTCAGATCTCACAGACTGGTGCTACAGAATCCCAAAGACCGTTACCAAATGACAAAAATTTAAAGCTTACCAACAGTAACAACAACAAAAATGATAATGATAATAATGATAATAATCAAGATGTTAACTTTCCACACTATCTTAGACAAAAGGTTAGGAAGGAAATCCCTAGAAAGTGTAATAACAGAGATTGTCTTAAGCAGAAGATTTTATATATTTCAAGTTTGATCAATGGATTCTGAATGTTTTCTCTATGAATACGGTTCATCATTGCCATTAGCTGTAAGCAGACAGAGTGTGTGGTCATCAGCAAAAAAGGCAGTCCAAGGTACAAATTGGGAATGTCAATAGAAGCAAGTACATAAATTTAATAGTTAGATAGTTTAGTCACAGAAAGAAAAATATGACATAAAAGGTACATGGGAATATCAAAAGAAGTCTAAGAAAAATTATGAAGAAAATGTGTTTAGGAACAAAGGATGATGAACTCCAAAGCAATATCTAATTTCCTAAATGGCAGTGAAAAAGGACACATCGCCCAGTGAATAAAAAACTTTGGTTGAATCTAGTAACTTGACCCAAAGAGTTGTGAATTCAATACCTGAGTACAGTTTAAAAAAAAAAACTGAGTGTTGAATTAAAGAGAGATAACTGATACTGAGACATTCAGAAGAGGCATGGTATGTGGAACTAGAACAATCTACCCTGGTGGACAAAATAAAGGGTTTAGTTCGAAATTCCAATCACCTGAAGAAGGCCGGAGTGTACAATGGCCGAAACGTTGGGGATATGGCAATGAAGGTGAGATGTTGAATAATTCCTTCACAGATGAAGAACAGACAAAGTGACAAAAATGTGGTGTCTATTAATAAATACTGAGAGTATCATGAACAGAATATGTAAGTAATGTGGAAGTTTTAAGGATAATGGTAACTAAAAGGACATGTATACTTACAATCAGAAAGAGTCAGTTGAAATATCTGGGAGATATAACAAGGAAAGGATAGGGCATGCATTACAAGAGTGTGTAAAAGTTCCCAGACCCACTTCTTTTAATTTGTGAATGAATACACAACAGAAATATTTTAGATTAAAATAAATGCTGAAAACTTTGCACAAACATTATAAATTGATTGTACAGTTCACACCTTTCACTTTTCCAACCACAATCCATAATTTCTTTCTTTTTTTTAAATCATTTCATCCCAAGCAAGGTAAAAATGTCACTTGTACACAGGGGGGGGGGTTACAAGAGTGGAAGTGAGAGAAGAGACTGGGTATAGGGAGGATTGAAGAAAGGATAAAAGTTGAACAGGATTCTAGATGGTGATTGACGTTGCATTTGAATTTTTGTAGATTATTGTTATCAGGGAAGCAAGGAAACAGAAGGGAGTTCCACAAGTGGGAAGTATGAGAAAAGAAACTGTTGAAGTAAAAGCAGCAGTTACACTTAACTATTCCAACAGTAAAAGGGTGGGACCTAAATGCCAATCTAGTAACATGCCTAAATTCATGTAGCTGGGGCAACAGGGGGGGAAAAAAGCTCACCAGAGAAGTTGCCATGAAAATATTGCAGATTCTTTTTATTTTTCCAAAAATCTCTAGCAGAAGCATTAAACCAGAAGTGACATCAATTTTCAATGCATGGATGAATGGTAGACTTATAAATGTGTAAGATAGATTCTGGTGAGACAAACTGTTTAACATGACACAGTGAACCAACTTTCCTAGCAACAGACCTAGCAATTGATTCAATATAATCATACCATTTAATGTCAGCAAAAAATATTAGCCTGAAAAGATGCAAGGAGTCACTCTTCTGAAGGTTAGCATCAGGCATAGTAATGGAAGGCAAAAAAGGCTTTCTCAGATAATTAAGAGAGGGCAGCTTCATCACTGAGGTGTTAAAAATAATAAGCCATTACTTACCCTAGTTAACAATAGATTGTAGTTTATTTTTTAGATCAGCTGCCAATTTGACCGTATCACATATCACAGTAAATGAATCAGAACCAGTCGTATATCCAGGAATGAGAATATATACCAAATAGGCCCCAAGCAAGATATATTGTCAACCAATTGAAAGAAAAAAAATCAACTGCAGAAAACAAATGAAGCTTTTTCAACAAAACTTGAAATTTCTTTAATTACCTTACCGAATTCATTTGATTTCAACCACTTTATAAAATATGAAATAAAAATCAACGTGGGTTTAGGTTCAATTCCTAATTGAAGCATTCAATCAAGAATTACTATGAATCTATTATTTATAAATTTTTTGAATTAGTTAATATGCACTCGACTTCTCACCTCCAAAGTTGAGTGTAGCAAGACTGACACTGGTGACTTTATCGGTAACATTATCTTTCTAACACTGAAAATCTGATGATGTGGTAATGAGCCTTCTGTGATGAATTCTTGATATCCAAATGGAATGCAGAGAAACTGACACAAGCTCCATTAAATTAGCATTTTTATCATTATAATTCTAACACTGAGAATAGTTGTGCAAAATCATTTAATAATCAGTATTTTGTTATGATGCTTTAATATCCAAATGGCATGCAGAGAAGCTGACACTGGCTCCATTATATTAACATTTTCATTGTTAAGTTTATAACATTGAAAATAACCAAGTAAGATTATCTGGCAATGACCATTTTATAATGACTCCTTAATGCGGAATCCATATAAGCTCTTAAACTGATTCTTTTAAATCATCAATTTTACATAAACCTTTTTCCAAAATGTAAATAGCATAGGTATATAGTCCGTTAAAGTATGAGGTTGCTGGTATGACTGCTGATCTCTGGAGGAGGGTAAGATGGTGTTTGTGGGTGGAGGTAATAGCAAAAAGAAAGTTTGGCATAGAAGTAAAGCGTAAAAGGTCTTCAGCAAATTAGAAAGCATTGTATGCATACCGTGGTTGGTAGTCTATGACAGGACGGTCAGAGTATAAGGGAGACACTGTCATAAAAAAAAAACAGCTTCCTTTTCCTCAATAGATCTCTGGTCCAGTATTCCCACCCCAGAAAATATTCACACAACCACAACACATACCCAAGAATAATTCTTTTTTTTTTTTTTTTTTTTTTTTTTTTTTTATGACATGCATACTCATTTTTCCCATCATGCAGCTGGAGTCATAAAATAATTAATTCAGCTCTGGCACATTTTTGGTATGCATTACTAGTTATATATATATATATATATATATATATATATATATATATATATATATATATATATATTTATATGTATATATATATATATATATATATATATATATATATATATATATATATATATATATATATATATATATATATATATATATATATATATATATATATATATATATATATATATATATATATATATATATATATATATATATATATATATATATATATATATATATATATATATATATATATATATATATATATATATATATATATATATATATAACATGAGCATATACGTACCTAATACATAAGAAAAAACTCAAAGAATTTAAATAAATTCAGTTCTCGCACATTCTTGGTATGCATTACTAGTTATAATGACACACACACACACACACACACACATACATATATATATATATATATATATATATATATATATATATATATATATATATATATATATACATATATATATACTAGTGGCGCATGTGTGCGTGTTTTTCCGATTATTGTTTGCGGACAAAATGTCCTCTTGCATAATTTATGTTGAAATTATATGCAAGAAGCAGGGGAAAAAGGCCTGAAAAGTGAAAACAGATTGAACATTTTAATTTCAGTAACTGAAATAAAATGAAAAAAAAACTTTCAAGTTATATTTCAGATAAATAAGGTTTAAGGTATGTTTGTCGTTTAGTATGAATTAAAATTGGAAGGGCAAACAAGATTCTTTGGGGGTAAGCGATCGATATAGGGCGTAATCGAACTTAAATAATACGATAATGAATCGATATTAATAAAATTCCCGATTTTAATCGAGTTAAATCAAAATTAAAAGGTTTTCATTAGAGTCGACTGTCGTCTAACGAAAACAAATTAAATTAAAAATAATTATCATTATAAAAGAAGGTCGTTCAATAATTAACGTACACAGGCAAAAACGAAAAAATGAAGAATCAAGGAAATGGTTTGAGAATTCTAATTGAATTACTACTCGAATGAAAAAGTTTTCTAAGGTTTATTTCAGTTAAAAACGTGTCTTATTTTCGATGCAAATAAAACATAAATCAATGAATTAAAAATCGAAGGCCAATCGATCTCTTATCAAGATAGGCCAGATAAATGTCATAGTCGTGACCTTGACACTTTAATTCCGAACTCGAATAAGTGTTAATATTCAAGGTTTAATGATTAAAGAAAAATATGCCATCGTCAGTAAGCGTCTTCTTCGTCTCGTCTCTCTAAATATAAATTGGCTCTAAGAGTGTGCGCCTCTTGGTTTTTCTCAACAACTAAACATTAGACGCATAATTCTGAATTAGCATGTTCTGGGAGTGGGGAGTTTTGATTTATTTTGAAAATTAATGGCGCCAATAATTTTAGAGAAATAAAATGGTCACAGAGGTCAAGTCTTCTGCTTAGTTTGCAATTCCAACAAAAGGTCGGAAGAGGCTGAAACCTCATACACCAACACTCCAAGAGAAATTATGCAAGGCGGTACAAAACCTCTTCGAGGTCACGAAGCAGGCAAAGACTTTTTCTCAAAATTGAAGATTCGATGTCCAGTAAAAGTAAGTGTAAAACCTGACAAGTGTTTTATTTCCATGATCAGATATAACATAATGTAACAAACATATCCAATTAATATAACAACATAAATCGCTACTAACGTTTGTTACATTCAACAATCGCCTTTTAGATTTTGTCATAGAGAAATGGTTTTTAAGTGTTCATAATAATAAGATCTTGAACTCCCTAACAATTACAATACATAAAGTCCTTGTGAAACAAAATAAAACATACAGGCACATGATGACGCGAAAATTCCGGTATACGCTAGTCACATTATTATGTTTAATTTATGCATCTGTGCATCTATCCCCCGGGCTGTAGGCAGATAGTCTTGGTCTTATCATGTGTTTATACAACTACAATAATGAATAATATATATTAATAAAAAAAAGTAAGTGTGGTCCGTTAAGTATAGTGATGTTTAGTATGTGAACGTAAGTGTATGTCGGGCTGGGGGTAGCAGAAAGTGCTTGTTCTCCGGGGTGGGGGGATCGGTGTTACATGGTTTCTGTGGGACCCTTCTTAGCTATATCCCTTCGATAGCTGCCTACATCTCCCTGATATTTGCAATTGCCCTTTTTCATAAAACTTCTTCGTTACTCACATGTTCCGCCCATGGTATTCTCAGCAACCTTTCGTAGAATCCCCTTCTCATTAGTGAGAAAACTGACAAGCATCTACTGACATATAAGAAGGTTGATATTACATAGTAGTTCAGCACTCTTTCCTTTGTTTCTAATGAAATTAAAATGAATTACTCGAAAAAGCTGGTTCTTGATATCATTTTGTTTCATTCAATCCATGGATAATTGGGATCATATCGGGCGAACTTCGTGGAAAGTATACAGAATGCTCCTCCTGACCAATTCTGGGCCAACTGGAGCCAGATATATAGTTTATAAGTAAAATGCGATTAAAAAATTTACTATTTATCTGCAAGATAAAAATCTTTGAGTTAAAAAAATTATTATAAGACAACAACAAAAAAAGTGATTGTGTTTTTATGTTTTGCGGGGTTTAAAATAACCCAAAATTCTATTTTCACTACGTCTTCAAAACAGTCCTCTACATAGAGGTCTACAACACGTAGAAAAAATGTTACACACAAAATATATATATATATAAGGATACACAATGTTGATTATTATTATTATTATTATTATTATTATTATTATTATTTACTTTGATTTCTGTTGTATACACATTTCCTTCCAGGTCCCAACCAGAGGCCTAAGGTCAGAAATGAGTTCATGACATTTTTCACTAATCATTTTTGTAAAAAAATAAATAAACCTAAGATCATACACATTTTGCATGGATAAAGTTCTTCGTATTATTATTATTATTATTATTATTATTATTATTATTATTATTATTATTATTGTTGTTGTTGTTGTTGTTGTTGTTGTCATTATTACAGTTAGAAGAGCACGATTTAAGAAAAGAAAAAACAGTGTTTGAGAACGTTAAACAATATTCCAACAGAATGAATGATTATCTTTACAAGACAAGCATGGTTAGTAAAAAGACTTACAAGTTTTTGTAGATTTATATATTTTTATGCTTTAATTATTTTTTCATATTATAACTTGAAGAAGACAGACATACTATCGAAATATTGTTTAACATTTCCAAACGGTTTTTCTTTTCTTTTTCTTTTCTTAAATGGCGATCTACTCTTAACTGTTGAAAAATATTGGAAAAATTACGTCAATTATTTTGTTTATTATTATTACTACTACTACTACTACTAGTAGTAGTAGTAGTAGTAGTGTATGTTTGGTCTTCTTTACCAACTAAATAAATTATTAAAATAAAATAAACCATATTTGCAAAGGGGAAATTTAGGTGAGAATTTAGTGGAGCTAAAATGTAGGTGAATCTAATGAAATAAATAAAATAATATTTTGCATCAAAATATCTCACACCTGAGAAACGATGTAGGTAAATTTGATTTCCAATTTTAGTTCTTACTGAAATTTACCATTTCCTTATCTTTTAAAAAATATGTTGTTGGGTCAGAAGTGTTTTTATCCAATATACATGATTATATAATAGATTTCAAAGATAATAAATCACTTCATCAAATGTATTGCTCTAAATGCCACGATTATTTGAACATAGTTCGAAAATAATTGTTCGAAAACAATTATTCGAAAAACATTTATTCGAATTGTAAATTGTTTGAATGAAAATTAATCAAAGGACAATTACACTAAATGATAATTATTCGAAATGCAAAATTCTTTACTGCAATAAAAATGTAAAAATTGAAAGATGAAATACGCAAATGATAATTATTCTAAATACAAATTTTGGTAAAATAATTTATTAAGAAAAAATCTTTATAACCCTAAGTTATATGATACTTTACGTAAATAGTCAACTACTGAAGAGTACTCGTTATTAACGAGTATTCTTGAAAGGATTCCACCAATTTTCTAAGTTTTCCATTTAGGCCGCAGAATTTCTTGGCGCTCTTTATATGTTGGTAACCTGCTCTTACAATATGAATTTCTTGCACATCCTGTTCACTTTTAAGAGCGTCTAAGAATGTCCACATTGGGGGGGGGGATAATGGTATGACACTTGCTACAAATAGCCCTATGCCATCCTCCAAGGGCCTTATTAGTAAATCAGCATTGACTCTCTCAAAGCAAGACCACATATATATTTTTAAAATAGATATTTCGAATGATTATCATTCATTCTTTTGATTATTTTTGATTCAAACAATTTACAATTCGAATAAATGTTTTTCGAATAATTGTTTTCGAAGAATTTTCTCGATACGAACGTCACAAAGTCCATAAACTTTCTTCAGATTCTAAGATTGCTAATTCATTTCATGTCTCTCCTGTTATTATTGTGGGTGGTGTCATGGATAGAATGAGAAATCAGAGATTCGAGTTCGAATTCCTGTCAGGTCCATTACATTCACTTATGCACAAATACCCTTGGGAAAGGTATGAATCCACATCCTCCTTCCCCGCCCCCAGCTAGTAGTTGTATTTAAAAAAAAAATCATTGTCATTCTCATAAAACAAAAAAATGTTAATGCAATATTCACTCGTAAAAAAATATAGAATTATTCATACAATCCAAAAATATGTTTCAGCTATAAAGTGTTGATAATCCATAAAAAAACGATCTCGTTTTTATAGGGTACTCCACAAAAAAAAAAAGAAAAAAAGACAGGAAATTTGGTACAGTTTATTTAATTGTTGGAATTCTTGTTATAGTTATTTGAAACAAAAGCAATCGATAGAAATTTAGTAGCTTAAAGCAGAACAAAAATACATATGTTAGATGTGATCTTCAAACTAAAGAATTCTGGCAAGATTTCATGGCATTTTGTTCAATCCCCAAATTGGATATTCTTTCTTAAAGAGAACAATTACCTCACATTGAATATTTGATAACTGTGCCATCCCGGAACAACAAATGATTAAAAAAAATTTACATGTTACTTAATTTTTTTAGTTCATTCACACAGTAAAATATATAGTTATTAACTTTTATGTTAGTTAATTTTTTTCATCATATAGTAAAACTAAAATTTCCTGTGGCACCCTGTTTATGGTCGCATGAAAATGACGGAAATATCTACTTTTTTAGAGTTTATAAGTACAATGCGATTAGAAAATTTACTAAAAATAATCTATGAACCAAAATTATTATAAGACAAAATAAAAAATGGTTTATTTGTGAAGATTAAAATAACTCAAAATTCTATTTTCACTACATTAACAAAAGAGTCCTCTACAAAGATATGTGCAACACGTAAAAAAATATTACACACGAAAGTGTAAATATAGATATGATGAATATTATTCTTATTGTTTCAGTATTTTGCCAGATAAGAACTTAATATCTAGTAATTTATACATAAATAACAAGACTGTGTATTGTGATGTTTTAGTATGTGAATGTAAATATAGCGATTTTCTAAGCCCGGCTTAGATGTGGCACAAGGCCGAAAATATGGGGTACCCAGTGAGGATCGAACTCACTACTCAGTCGTAATTGATCTAGCAAGACAAGCTTTCTAACCACGTCGAGGTGCCCATGTGAATGTAAATATATGTTGGTGTGGGACCCCTCTTAGCTCTTGGGCCCTGGAACAAAGTATCGTCTGGACTTCCTTCTTATAGGCACAGAACACTTCCTATAGCCCTGTGGGTGATTATATAGCACTATCCTTTATTTATAGAAACCGATGAGCAAAACGTTCTTGGGTAGGTGTCTGGTATCAAGAAGGATAAGTGGAGCAAACTGACACAGCATCGATATCAAAAATGGTCGGAAAATGACTTTAAGAGTTCATCACTTTCCGATTTTCTTCATCCCTGTCTCTATTCTGTCAGCAATAAAGACAACTTGTATGTTTGTGAAATTCCTTCAACCTCGAAAAGGCTTGCTAGTTCAAACGTCAGAGTTGGTTATTTTCTATTCTTTCTTTTGCTTCTTATCCTTATTTAAAGAAGACACGACGGATCAATGATTAGCCCTTATATTTTTGTTTTATTTTATCACCCGCTATGATATTTGTTGTGACTATCTGTTTGTATTGAAACATTCAACAAATCATCATCATTATTATTATTATTATTAACTTCTTTTTCTCAGACAGATCTTTTGAGGGCTTGCAACATCAACAAAACATCTCAGAATTGTGACTATCCAAAATAGAGCTGCTTTTTCTGAAGCATCTAAGTTCGAATCATAGTCTCAATTTTATCTATTTTTGGATTTTGTCTGTAGCTGTTGTTGTGAGCACCCTTCGAACTGTAACAGACAAAATTATTATTATTATTATTATTATTATTTTTCTGCTATGGATCACTACCTACCAATTAAAGACCTAAGGCAGGTTTTGTTATTATTATTAATTTTTTTTTTTTTTTTATTCCGATTTGATTACATAGACAAAGTTCTCCTTAGTGTGTGTGCTGTACTTAATAAGACAATTTTCTGTATGTCTCTAAGCTGGGGTTTCCAGGGATTCTTTCAATGTGTTGTTTTGTTCCATTTTTATAATTCCAAGACCTATTACCACTGGTATTATTCTTGTTTTCAATTTCCACATTTTTTCTATTTCAATTTCCAGGTCTTTGTATTTTGAAATGGTTGCTATTTACAATCCGACATTATCAATTAGTAGGCAAGTTTTCTTTTTTGACAATAATGTCCGGCCTATTTGCTTCAATTTTCTGTCTGTGTATGGTATAATCCCATAGAATGGTGACATAAACCGGCGCTGGCCGATGTTCACTTGATTTTCCAAAGTGTTTGCACATTGTCCAGTGTAAGTATTGCCCCCCTTCGTGACGATTTTTATATTCATTTGGGGCAAGTATAGAACATCCTTTAGATGGTCTATTGTTTCTTGGTATTTGTCACAGAACCTGCATTTTGGATCCACATTATTATGTATGATATTTGCCTGAAAATTCCTAGTGAAAAAATCTTGCGCTGCAAGAATAAAGCCTTCAGTTTCAGACTTTAATAGATGCTCGTAACCATCATTATTATTATTATTATTATTATTATTATTATTATTATTTTCTTGAATTTCTGTTGTATACATATTCCCCTCCGGGTCCTAACAAGAGACCTAAGGTCAGAAATGGCTTTCATGACATTATCCACTGATCATTTTTGTAAAATAAAAAAATAAAATAAGATCACGCATATTTTACATAGATAAAGCTCTTTGTAATATATGTGTTCTACTCGTGAGTACAATTTTTTGTATTTCTTTAAGACATTGGCTACCAAGAATCCCTTCAATGAAATCTATCGGAACTTTTTCCAATTAATCCGAGGGCTCCAACTACAACTGGGATTATTAATGTCCACATGTGCTACAATTTTGAGATTTCCATTTCAAGATCCTTGTAATTTTTTATCATTATTATTATTATTATTATTATTATTATTATTATTATTATTATTATTATTTCTTTTGATTTCTGTTGTATACACATTTCCTTCCGTTTCCTAACCAGAGAGCTAAGGTCAGAAATGGCTTCATGATATTTTTCTACTGATCATTTTTGTAAAAAAATTACCTAAGATCACACACATTTTACATAGATAAAGCTCTTTGTAAGGGGTGACCTGTACTCGTGAGTATAATTTTTTTGCATTTCTTTAAGGCATAGGCTACCAGGAATCCCTTCAATGAGTCTATCGAAATCAATCTGAGGGCTCCAACTACAACTAGAATTATTGATGTCCTTCTTCTTCTTCTTATTATTATTATTATTATTATTATTATTATTATTATTATTATTAATGAGTCTATCGTAACCTTTTCAAATCAATCCTAGGTCTACAACTACAACTGGAATTATTGATGTCCTCATGTGCCACATTTTTAAGGTTTCTACTTCAAGATCCTTGTATTTATTATTATTATTATTATTATTATTATTATTATTATCTATACGAAACCAGATGCAAAAGTTAAAGCTATCGCTGGCATTTGCATATCAACTCTCTCTCTCTCTCTCTCTCTCTCTTTCTCTCTCTCTCTCCCTCCCTCCCTCCTTTCCTCTTTCTCTGTTTGTGTTTCCCTCTTTCTAGGTTCCAACAAAAGTCCCATTCCCCGGCTTCAAAAATCTATAAAGGAAGCCGTAAGTCTTCAACCGGAAATTTTGGCGAATGGGAAAGAATCGTGGGGCAGTGTGGCGGAAGGATGCATAGCCACCTTTCTCCACATTAGTGTAGGTGTTTCAAAAAGACATACCTTTACTCCAGCGGTGCATGTGAAGGTCCATTCCAATTCTCTAATTGCCCGTACGACCTGACACTCAGCACGTGCGATTATAGATCAGGCGTTAGCGCAAACAACTGGAGGCCGCGAGGCCCGAGGCGCCATTAAACAGACTGGACTAGTTCGAACCTATTTAAATGTTCGTTTTTGTCTGTCTAAATTACTTCCAAAACTTGGTTACAGCCACCAATTTGCTTCATTTTTATCTGAAATATTCAACCTGTGAGTAATTTGCGAAGCTTAGTTCAGCATCTGAATAAATGGCGGGAAATAAGTGTAAGAAGATAATATTGCGCCAGTCTTTCAAATGAGGAGAGTTAGCCTGCATTTTTAAAATTCTGGCTTTTTGAATATCGTCCACGAGCGATGGTGGAAATGATTAAACTATCAAATCTTGCAATTTAGATTTGTACTACACAAATAAAAGTATGTCCTTTTTCGTGAGGTTATAATCTGTCTTACTTCAAATTAGAATTTATGCACCATTTTTTTTCTTTTTAAATGTTATGTCCCGTCAGAACGTAAACCATCATGACTCTCCACTGCTTCCTTGACATAAGCAATCTTGGCTCACCATAGATTCCGTTTCTTTATTATCTGGGAATTACTAGGAATTCTTGGAGTAGTTTTTTGTTGCCTTCTCTATTGTTCTGAATTCAGAGTTGCCACCCACGGCTAAAAAACTCTTACTTACTATTTAACCCATAGCAGGGGGAAATAGATGTAAAATGCGAAAGTAAATGCACAGTTATATTTGGAGAATTTTTCTGAAGTTTTCTGGGAGTGTTCCTTTCAGTGAAATTAAATCATTGTTTTGTTAGCACATTATTATATTTATTATTTGAAAACTAACTTAAACTTTGAACGTGTTCATAAGGCTATTCGGTTAAATTTCCTGCCTTCTTCCTAATTTTGATGTACCGCTCCTGGCCACTTATGTGATCTTTCACGCCTAGTTAGTATACACAACAAGGCATTTCTCAAATCACCGAAAAAATTTTTTACGGCGTTACTTTTGTCTGTCAATGTTTTAAATATTTGATTCGAACCTTCAAGGTAAAAACTGATGTCAAAATACTGAACATATCTCGAGAAATGTATGCGTGATTTTTTTTCTTTCGTTATTAGCAGTTAAAAGGATTATAGAACAAGCAGAGAAACACTTTATTAACTTCGTCCAATTCAATTTTCGTATTATCTTAACTAAAATACGCATCAGACGAGAAGTTCGACTGATTCTATGCCCAACGGTAACCATGTTGATAAAAATACTCTCAGCGCTACAGCTGACTAACAAATTCGTGAGTCATTAATCCTATTCGTTCTTATTCTAATCAGCTTTCGTCAAACATATAGACTCAAAAAATTGAACAAAACCAATAACGTGAACAGCTCGTCAATGCTTTGGAATACTGTAGTGTATAATATTGAAGAAAGGCTTGCTTTCAAAGATTGATAAATTGTTTTCTAAAGGGGAATGATCAAATGTTAATTTTCAACAATACAATGATCCTTTCTCCTTTTCGATGGTCTTTGCAAGACCATCGAAAAGTGGCTTAAGAAAAAAAAAAGCCCTTTAAGTTTGTTGGGTTAATTATCCTTTGTCTTTCCGACTTATTATCCATCGTGTTTAGCCGGTCATGGGAACTTTAACATCTAGTCAGTGAAGCCCAGTATGCATAAAAAAACTGTTTGTGGGTAGACACTGCGAAGATAGGATGCTTTGCTGACACGTGGGTAAAACACAAATCTTGCAACATGGCGGGCTGGACTTGTGAATAATAGCTATAATAGAGACGTCATGTAAAATATTTCTGTACAATAGCATGTTCTCTTACTCTTCATTTATATTCTTCCTATTCTCTCGCTTTTTTTATTATAAATATTTGGCAAATTTCAGAACCTATGGGAAGTACTACTAAGGCCACACCTACATTACATATATTTGGTAAATACAACGGGTTTATGTCTGAGACCGGATTTGAAATCTACAGAGAATATTTGGTTTCACAAACACAAATTAACTAGATGAGGTTGAGGTGAATATATTTAATATATTCATCAACTGTTTAACGCAATCCGATGAAACAACGTTGACTCTTCTTTCTATGAAAAAAGATGTCCACGTGGCTTAAACATTTAGAGAAATAAAAGGGAAATAACTACATCCTACATATCAGAAAAAAGCTATAGCATACAAAGTTTGTTTAATTCTTGCATATTTCTTGACCAATGATCCGTTGTTGGTACGACCATTAATATATGGCTTTATATTTTGCCATTTTGGAATTGTTTTTTTTATTTAATTAACTCCATTTTCTTACGAATTCATAGATAGATAGATAGATAGATAGATAGATAGATAGATAGATAGATAGATAGATAGATAGATTTCACCAGTTCACTAAGAATACATTCATTTGGTAAGCCATAAATAAGAAACGACCTAACGTTTATTTAATTAACTCCATTTTCTTAACAATGCATAGATAGATAGATAGATAGATAGATAGATATATAGATAGATAGATAGACTTCACCAGGTCACTAAGAATACATTCATTTGGTAAGCCATAAATAAGAAACGACCTAACGTAATGTTACACGATATGCGCGGAATTTTATTATTCTCATTTATCTTTCAGACGAATCGAGAACATAGCAGCTTTCAATCTGACACTTTAAATGAAAAGATACGCAATGATCGTGGCAACCTCAGCGGTCAACCACAGCGACCCAGAGATTGGAAAGACAGGTGGCTCCACACGGACCCCCACGAAGGTGCACACGATGAAACACGCTAAATTTAGGTCTCCTGTAATTGTACAGGAGGTCGTGAGCAACGAGGTCTATAGCATGTCAGCGTACTACTTCTCGCTAGGACCGCAAGACCAATGCCATTGCTATAATGGATACGGTGGTCAAACCTTGGCTTGAAGCAATGATCATATGTCTTCCAGTAAGATACTGCTCCCTTCTAACATAGCCCACATGATCCACCAATGACGGTGTGAGAATTTTCGAAACCAAACGTGGGCTTCTAACTTTCCTGATTTGAACCCAATGTATGACTCCATCTTTGGTGTCGTCGAATGGAATACCAACTACCAACCCTACAATACAAAGGACTTGTTGAAGGCTGTCATCTTAAATGTGATGTCTAACAAGAACCACCTGATCCCGATATGCTGTTGCTTCAAGGCTGAGGGCGATTTTACTTAATCACCTTTTTCTGTTTTTCTAACTATAAAATGGATGTGCGGGAAGTGTAATAGATATTAGCTCGAATTGAGAAATTGTAGAGGAAAGTTCGACTTCTATTCGAGTTCGTTAATATTCACTTACGCGTGAATACTCTTAGAAATAGTATGAATCCAGTTCTTCTCTTCAGCTATGGATTAAATAGTAAGACATGCATCTGGAAAAATCATTGTTATTTCACAAAAAATGTTAATGCAATATCCCCTCATCAAAAATTCTTATTCTTACAATCTCCAAAATACATTTCTACATTTCGACTTTAAATAATCCACTAAGGGTTGATAAGCCGTAAAAAAGAAATCATTCAATCTACGAGGGTGAGTGAAAAATTATCCGTACTTTATAACATATCTGTGTTATTAGTGCAGAAAATTTTTAACTTGCCTCGTAAGTTGAAAGTGTGTACATGTATTTTTTTAATATAGTGATTTTTCTTATTGAATATTTGTATTTGTTTTTATATTATAATTTGTTCTCAATTATCAGGTGCACTTTGCGAAGGGTCATAGTCGCTGTCCGTATGTATAAATAGACGCGAACAATAGAACTAAGTGTCTGATAATCGGTTTATCAACTTGAAATTTTAGTTACCCGTATGCTTGGCATATTTTTAAGAACGTCCTAAAAACAAGATATTTATATTCTATGTAGCTATATCCTTCCGTTTTCAAAAAATTAACGTTAGCCTTCATTTGGCTGAATTATATTTCATTTGAATGATTTATAGGTTATATTACAGTGCGGGGCAAAAGTAAATGAAACCCTAAGATAATATTTCAAATAATTGTCTCTTTTTTCCATTTTTTTAAATTAAACTAATATCATTTTTAATTAAACTATATATTCATTAAGAAAAACATTTATTAAATCAATTACAACCACTTTCAAAGATTTTTACCAAGCTGGAAAAAATATTAATTAAAACATAACATTTCTATCAAAATAAGAAATTCTTATTTTATAAATATGCCATATCCACGATTTGACCATGACACATTTATAAGATAATTTCTATTAGGCAAAATAATAATAGGTAAAAATAAAATACAAAATAACACATATCACTCGGTCACCAGTGTAAATACAAAGATGAAATTTTTATTCATAAGTGAATAGAGCAATTTAGCACATAAGGAATATAAAAGTACATACGATTGGGTAGGAACAATAATCCACTGGGAACGGTGCAAAAGACCAGGATTTGACACTACAATCCAATAGCATTAACTATAAAGACTTTAACAACACTAGTTTAGTGACATTCGGAAGTTTATATGACTCAGACAAATTTGCTGTGGTCAATAGTGGACAATTAAGATCCAGTCTAATCTAAATTCCCCACAAACAGAAAGATACGAAATCAATCACTGGACGATTGATATATTCCTTATGTATTTGTCAAGTGGGGATCAAATCATCTGTAGGCGTGTTTCGTTGGCTTTTACCGACTCACGAGATGGAAAAAAGATGACACTTTCTTTTTTAACACACGGAGAAAAAAAGAGAAAACTTTAAAAAATTACTGATGCCAAAAGACCTAAGAAAATGGGTGGAGACGTGATGGGTCTAAAAAGGTGGTACTTTCTTAAAGGCAGGGACCGGCAGACCATGCTGATGACTGAGGAGGGCAAGAACCGCTGATGAGAGTTAATGTAGGCTAAGAATGAAGGAACGAACGAAAAAGTCAAAGAGAAATGTTACGGAAGGTAGCGGCTGGCGGTGTTAGGGTGTACCTTATCTATTCGGTAGTTGTCTGATGCTGATAAAGTGTTCTACCCTTCCTATACATCTTGTCAGCAAGTTGGGATGAGGCAATAAATCTCGTGGAAGGCAGAAGGATTCCGGAGGGAGAAACTAAGCCACGAAACAACTGGTAAAATATGAAAAGAATGAACTTGTTTTGAGGGCCTCATAGTTTAGGCTTGGAATTGTGTTCCTTTAATATTTGTAACTGACGATCTACCTTGTGGCTGATTTTCTTTTTTTTTTTTTTAGAATGAACCTTAATATAGATAAAAAGATTAAAACTGAAGAATACTATTGCCATATCTGCTTCTACAATATATCTCGATATTTTTGACAAAATTCAAAGAAAGTTCTATAATAGAATCGATCCTGACCTGGCATCTCAGCTTCAATCTCTTTCTCATCAACGTGATGTGGTTTCCCTTTGTCGTTTTTACAAATATTTTCATGGCAATTGTTCTGATGATCCGGTCTCCTTGGTGACTCGGCTGCATGAATTTAAGCGTGTTACTAGATTGGTAACTAGGTCTATTGAACTAGCTAGATGCAACCTCAAGGCGATAATGCCACACAAGGAGCGACTGGAAGTGAAAGAGAATGCAAAAAACTTTAGAAGAAACCAGAAACCCAATTTTAAAATGGGATAAACCTTTACTCCTGTTCAAAAGACCGAGGAGGAGTGTAAACCGGACGATAGCTGAACCTATGTACTTCTAGCAAATATAAATTAAGATTTGTTAAACTTTAAACTTTATCGGTTTTCTTATTTTCTTTGTGGACGAGTTGAATATTCTTACAAGGTCAAATTTTCACCATACACAAAAAAGAGCAGCTTTTAGCAAAAAGCCAAAAAACAAAAAAATTAAACAGATTCAAATTATATATCATTATAGGTACATTATTAGAAGATATTTTATTAACTAACCAGTTTCAGACGAAATAAAAACCTATTTTTATTGAAAATTATTAATAAAATACAATATACCTGCCGTGTGAGTGCCAACTTAATATTAAATTTAATTTACAAAGTTAAAAAAAGTTACACAACATTTAAAATATAACAAATGATTCACTTTTAAGCAAGTATAGATTAAGTTATCAGAAATGGTTTGCACTTTACATAGCACACATTTAAATTGAACCGAGAATTTTGTTTCGCGTGCAGTTGTAGTTTACAACTACGTCCACGCGCTAGGTATAAATAAAAAGACACTGTATCAAGTTAGCATTTCGCCTGTGTCCTAATAACAGTCGGAGTAAAACGAGTCATTAAAAAATCTTCCCGTGTCTTAAAAACAAAATGAAGATTTATAAATCACCTCAACGATTTCTGGAATATCAAATTTTTGGATTTAAACTTTCTGCTTTCTGTTTTTTTAGTGGATGAGTTGAATATTCTTACAAGGCCACATCTTCATCAGCCTCAGTCTTCCACACACAAATATACCAACTTTTAGCAGAAAGCAAAAATAAATAAATAAATATGTTTGAACAATACGCATGCGCATAATACGAGTTAATGTATTCTAAATTGTCAGTTTTTTAAAAAGATGAATAAAAGAATTGCTTAACATATTTCTTATTTTTCTTTTAATTTTTTAAACGTCTGTATATTTAAGATATTTTTATGTTATTCATGCCTGCATTAATCTTGACTATAACAATACAATGCTTTTTGATTTGCAATGCATTTCTATAATACAAACACTTTCAATGTATTTGTTTAAAGAATGTTTATCATTATTAATACAATAGCCCTATTCTCTCAGCGTCGTTTACATTAATTCCTGGCCTCAAATAATTACTTTGTTTACTGAATTCATATTTATCGCGAATTACATATCAAAACTTTACCAATTTCTCTGCTCAGTCATTGAATATTCTCTTTGCTACCAGTTAGTTAATTGATGGAGTATCAATAAAGTCAGTGGGTAGTGATGAGAAAAGCCGAAATCTTGACTACGTTTGGTTTGAAATGTAGTTGAATCTTAAATGCAATCATGATCATTGTTCTCTGAGAAGAGGAACTGCTAACAGCTAACGTATTTGGAGGAGGATTCTCTCTCTCTCTCTCTCTCTCTCTCTCTCTCTCTCTCTCTCTCTCTCTCTCTCTCTGCTAGTTCATACTTTGACCTTCATGCATAAGTTTTGACTGGTGCCAAAACTGTTTTTGGTCCATTGGCACTTTCCTTGAGTCTAATGCTTGTTGGTGGCAATAATGTTGATATGGTTTATCGCTTATAGCTTATCAATGTTTTTGCTTTATAGACTTACTATCTACAGGAAGCACGGTGGTTGTAATGGATAGCGGCTCGGATTGAGAAATCGGAGTTCAAATTCCAGATCCATTACATTAACTTACGTGCTAATACCCTTGGGAAAGGTATGAATCTTCTTCTTCTCCTCCCAGCTATAGGTAAATAACAGGACAGACTGGGTTCTATAGCCTTGTGTAACAGAGAATTGGGTCAGCCCGAAAAAAAAAAGGTTCAGAATTGGCAATATAATTTAGTGCTGTAAGCTGTTAATAGAAGACCTTCTATTTAGAATAGGTAGCGCTGACTATTTGCATATGAACTATACTAGGCAGGTATTAGCCAATAGTCAGCGTGGGTCTGGGACTGAGATAGCTGTATAACACCAATATCAGTCGAGAGCGGTGCTTCCGATGTGCGGACGTACGAATGTCAGACAAGAGGAACACACCTAGGATGGCAACTGGTCTACTGCAGAAAGAAATGGCAACCTACTGCGGGAAAGATACATGATCGCATAAGTGTGTATCACACATGACACATAACCATCTGTAACATTTGTATAACTATCTTTGTACAGCTTCAGGTGGCTTAGTTTTGAATCAAGAGCTGTCCTTCTCCTAGACTAGTTGCCAACCATGACTAGAGAGCCCAGTCTGTCCTGCTATTTAACCCATAGCTGTGGGGAGAAGAGACGGATTCATACTCTCCCCAGGCGTATTTGTGCGAAAGCGCGGAACTGAATTATAGTAAGTAAAATTACTTTTTTCTTCCGATTATATTTCTCTTTTTATTATTTATTTATCTATTTATTGCACAAAGTCTTGATGGTCGTTATTTTCTAATCATGAGGGAAAATGAAACAATTAAAATGAAAATACATACAAACCTCTCATCAACAGACTAATGGCAGGCAGGTTTGGTCCCCTAAAAACCCGATTGTCCGTAGATGGAAGAAGCTCTCATTTATCACTGATACTTAATTTTGTACGCTTGCGTTTTTTTTTTGTTTTTTACACTTCCTTTCTGCTTCGATGCCATGATGAGGGCAGAACAATAAATACATTTCTCACAGCTACTTTCTCACTCACGGGTTAATGTATCGTACTTTATATACTGTCCAGTGTCCACCCGTCTTTGTTTATTCTTGAAAGGCGCGCCACCGCAGCCAAGCGGTCATTTTGAGAACTAATACGACTCGTTCCGCTAAGCCTGCAATTTTTGAAATACATCACTGACGATTTGGAAGTTTTTTTTTTTTCTACATATATATTTTTTTTTATTTTGCCTGCAGATTTTGTCTGTTGCATCTGAAGCCCGTTTATGAGGGTCTGTAGATGAGAAGTTTGTACTAAAAAGAAATCCTTATTTTACGGTCTCACTAAAATGTCGTCTGCTTTCCTTTATTTATTTTAATCCAATATTTGTCTTCTTGTATTCTTCGTTCAATAAACTCACTGCTCATTCATACTGTAAGAGACCTGCTTTCGAGTGAGTGCTTTTCGTTTGTGTCTCAAAATAAACGGATAAAAACATTTTTTAAGCATGAAAACTCGTCGTAAATAAAGCAAGAACTGTCCGAATTTGTAGGATGAGGAGTTATTATTTACATTAGAATGAGGATTATTGGATGGGGACAATAATCCGCGTGTAAATAAACAAGAATTTATATTTGTTTTAAAAACGTTCTGTATTTCATATTCACTTTATAAAAAATATATAGACAACATTAATGTTCGTTTTAGAATGCTCCTTATTTAAGTATATCATCAGGGAAGAGTTGGTGTTTGAAACAGAATCATCATATGCTATACCAAATATGGGCAATATTTTCCGACCAGTGAACTGCATGAGATATGGTTCATTAAGGCGGACCGCATTACTAAAAAGATTCAAGGTAATTTTTCATGACTCAGTCATTTTCCCTACAGATGAACGTAAGCGTCGTGATTAGCACACGACATTTCGTGTGATTAATCAAATTTATCCACTTGAAAATACAAAAAAAAAAAAATTAAAAATTAAATAAAAAATATATTTCTTCTACCGAGAAAAAATTATTATAAACGTTTCCTGTTTCTAAAGCAAAAGGTATTTACATGTCTGACCTTCCTTAGTAAAAATCTCCAATGATTTAAAATAATGAAAACTTTACCTTCAACGAAAGTTTACCAGAAAGTTTACCAGTTCAAGAAACATTGCTCTTCTTAATCACTGTGGTTATGTAAGAGAGAGACCAAGTGAACAAGTGAGAACGAAATCAAACTTTTAAAATCAAAATTTTAAGAAATGTCATCTTCCTCATGAAATTAGATGTGTTATTCAGAAAGGCAACGGGTCGCATGTGATCCGCGAGCCGCAGTTTGCTCATGACAGCGCTACACCGTCCAAACACTAACAACACCGTGATGATTTGATACGCGATTTCAATCTATTTATTTTTTCATTAGTCTAGTATTTTTTCAACGGTAAATTTTCATTTTAACGCCCGAGCGTCATTCACTGCTGAACTATTTTCTTTCAGAAATTAGTACGCGCTTCCGTAAAGCGATTTTTTTGTGTACTTAATTTAAGAAGAAAGTTAACTTTCAAATATATGTAAACATCGACAAATAAAAAAATAACAAAAGAAAAAAAACACCTAACTCTAATTTGAAAGTTAACGTTCTTCTTAAAAAAAATTACTTTGTTATTTGGGAGACACATAGGAAAATCTTTATTGTGTAAGGTCAAGTCGTGCTGATTTAAAAATATATTTATTATTTTAAGAGAATTTAAAGGGGACCCAAGGTTCCAAGTAAATACTTGGAGGTCCGTTTAGATTAATTGTCAGTCTCCTAACAAATATTGGTGAAGAATTTCAAAATATAGCGATTTAGTAAGCGTAGCTCACGTATGACACAAAACCGAAAGTATGGGCCACACAGTGAGGATCAATCTCACAATTCAGTCACAATTGATTTAGCGAGACAAGTTTGCTAACCATTACACCAAGTCGAAGTGCCCAATCCATTTCAAAATAAATGCAATACATACATAGTATAACAGTAAAATAATAACAATCGATTTATAATGTTAAAACAATTCAGATAGAAAACCAACAAAGTTAGATGGTGAAATTTAAAGTTGGTTGACAAAGAAAAAGTTTTGCGGGAAATGAATCTTCTTTTCAGATGTTAGAGTTTAAGTAAAATGTCTGTGTAAATGCTTGAAAGAGGGAGTGGATTTACATACACAGTGAAAGAGACGAGTCCGTTGAAGCTTGTCAGTAAAAGTAGGTCTTTCTTTTTAGTTGCTTTGTCCTTTCAGGACGTAGGCGATCATGGCTCTCCACCTTCCTCTATCCCTTGCAGCTCTCAACAAATTCTTTTACTTTGTCTCTCTTTCCCTCTATTCGACCCGTGAGTATCATATTCTCCAGACCCTCCTTCCTCATTATGTGACCCAGAAACTTCAGCTGCCTCTTCCTGATATTAAGTATAAGCCTCTTCCTTGTTTGCAACCTCTCTAAGACCTCATCATTGCTCACACTCTCGGTCCGTGGCTAGACGACGGGAAACACTTCCTTTGAAGTAGCCGATAACCGAAGTAGAATCTAGTTAAAGCGAATGCGTCTATTGATTTTTAAGTTGCCGACTCCATTTATATTTTCTTTAAGAGGCTCCTAGCTTAGAACAACAAATTCAGAACGATTAGACTGGCTCCTTATTCTTCCACTTTGTTAATTGCTATGTATTATATTATGTCCGCGTAGAACGAATTCGGCGAAACATTTTGAAATTTACAAAATCAAGTGCGTGAGCGTTATTTCTTGTGTGGATCTAAACCTACAGTGCCGTGTTGCTTTGACCAACCAGGACAGTGCAGATAGTAATCATGAGAGTTCACAGGTAGATCAGCATAAATGTAAAAGTTGTGGGTAGATAAAACTTGGATGAAAGTAATTGAGACAGACAGCTGGTGAAGACGTCTGTATTGGACTCTCATGAGAAATAGACTAAATGAGAAATTAAAAAAGGTAAAAAAAAAGAGAAAAAGCCATCTATCTTACTGTCGGTTAGCAGAAATACGTGCTTGTGAATTGTTGGCAGAAATAACTGACGACTCTAGTTTGAAATACATTATATAATGGTAAAGAGAATCCCAGAAGGAAAACATAGCAAAAACTGATTGGTTTCGTATCTATACATTTTCCTTTTTTTATTCTGTGTAGAGCAGTTTAGTCTCTGCCCGACACAATAAAGAATTCCCTACATATGCATTATTTACTGTTTATACTGACTCAGAATTTACTATATTCACTTTTGTGTCGCTTGTCCCTGGGCCTGGTTTAGTAAAACAAACAAGAAAGCTACACAAACTGGAATACGAATGACGAGTATTCCTCCTCCTCCTTCTCCTCATTCTTCTGTTACTACTACTACTACTACTACTACGCTTTATAACATTTGACTCCTTTATGGTGTTGCATTGCATATTGTTTCTGGTTTCTTGTAGTCTATCAACAATTCTTCAGGACCCAACGCTGCATCACAGACTGCATAAACGACGAACAATTTTCTTATGTTTCTTTTTCTCAGTTTATCACAAGATAGAAGGGGACACAGTACTAGTAGCATTATTCCTTGAAAGAAACAAGAGGGAGATGGAAAGTACGGGGGTATCAACCGGTCAACCAGCGACTTGCTATTACGTTAGTTTGTTTCAATCTGCTGAAGCCAAACATGTCAAGAAATCTGGCACCTTCATCCTTCTATTATCGTCACGGTACTAACTGTCATTGTTCTTTTTTTTTTTTTTTTGCTTTCCTTTTGGTATTATATTAAAACTTAAATAAAGAAAATCCATCACAATCGATTCTATGCCTATAGGGCTCAAACTGCATCCACTCTGTTTGGGTCGTCAGAGTTCTGATCAATACAGTAGGGTTTGCCACTTTGGGCCAGCTTATGCGTTCTGTAACAATAAGGCTACAGCCTCACTACGCTATGTTTTATTGTTGTAAATAGTACAGCAAATAGGTTTTTACAGGGTGGAGTTGTTAGCTCCATGTCCAATTGGCTTTGAATTAGGTGCTGTCCTTCTCCTAGACTGGTTAAATCTGTTGTGCTATTTAGCCTATAGCTGAGGGGGAAGTGATGGCTCCAAACGTTTACCAAGGATATTTGTGATAAAATAAATGCAACGCATTCGGCGGGAATTTGAATTTGGCACGACGATTACACTTTCCGCTCCGATAACTGCCATCCGCGCATTCCTTTTATTCGCCGACAGCAATGAGTATTAATTGAATATGAAATCCCCCCACCCCAAGAAGCATGGAAAAGAGAATGAGAACAACCTACTCCGCGGATTGAATAAAGGGTTAGGTTCTTAGAAAATTGCTGAGTACGAAGACAGACATCTGAAAAAGGCGGAAATGTTTTAAGTATAACAACCAAGATGAGCATGCGCGTTGTCATAAATATGCATATTGGTTCGGAATGAGAAATCGGAGAGCCTAGTTCGAATTCTAGTTGAATTCGTTACATTCACTTACGAGCAAATGCCCTTGAGAAAGGTATGGATTTATCTCTTCTCCCCCAGCTATTGGTTGAACAGCAGGACAAAACTGGATCCTGTTGTCTTGGTTGGCGACCCGTCTACTACAGAAAGAAACGGCAAGATTTTCTGTCTAGTCCATCGAAAGAGACATGATCAACCAAGCTTCTATCACGTATGACACATAACTGACTGACTGAAGTTGTATATTCTTCTGTGCTTCCACAAATGACTCTCTAGATTATTAAATTAAACTTACAATGTTGTTGGGAATGAGAAGGAATATTAATGTGTTACAGATTTGAATCAATCCACAGCAAAGAAAAAGGCGAGAAAAGTTTTTAAATATAATATATTTTTATAAGTAAATTTTTCTCAGCGTGTATGTGTCTTAAAGTTCCTTGTTTGTTACGATGAAAAGAAATCTGATTTATCCGTGTGTATGTGTGAAAAAGAAAAGCGAGAAAGTGAGGGGGAAATGTACGTGTCACTTAGCTTGGTGAGGAAGACTGTATGTGTCACATAGCTTAGTGAAGAAGAATGTACGTGCCACGTAGCTTGGTGAGGAGGAGTTCAAGTGTCACGTAGCTTAGTGAGGAAAATGAATGAATGAGTAAAGGAATCTTTGTTAAGCCGTGGTGCTGTGAATCTGTTGAAGTATGTTGCAGCTCCTTCTTACTGGCTTGTATGGCCTAGTGACTTTCTTTATATACTCTTCAAATGGATTACAAATCATGTTTTTTTATTGTGAGCCGGAACGCAACTTATTAAAAAACTTAAAAATTTTAAATATTTATTTTCAAATGATTAATTCATTAACCGGAAGCATGTGCGGATCCTCCGACTCAGAAACCATTTTTCGTCATTTTTGTCTTAGTGTTCACTTCCGTCTTCGCTCAACAAATATTGTTGGGGAAAAATGTTTACCTGTTACTGTTTGGCTTAATAGTTGAAAACATCAAATCCAAGTAATCAGTTTTTAAGATATGTCTTTTCTGTTATCTTCTGGCGACTGAAGTTTTGGTGAGAACGCTGACTTATATAAGCATTGGATGGATTGAATCGATCGTTCGCTGATTGGGCAAATGTGTTCGTGAAGTAATTACAATATAAAACCTACTTCCATAAATGCAATTTATATGCATGTATTTATATTATTTAATTATCCATGACTCTCTCTGGGAGTTCCGTATCAGATTTCATTCAGAAAGACTGAAAGATAGAAGATGAGGATGGCTTCCCTTTTAGTAATTAATCTAATCAATTTTCTCAGTTAGATGTTTCACACTGTATGGAAGACGAATCATGAAAAAAATATTCGACGATGATCAGACATGTTGAAAAACTAAAATCAGATCGATCACTAACTTCTTGAAGAGTTATCTGTACTCAGTTTAATTTATAAATGTCAAGTTTTAAAACGTTCTGACGTCATTGTTAACTGCGTACTATTACGTCATTGATAACTGCTTACTATTACGAACTGAAAAAAACAGCAGTAGTACGCATCTATCAATGACATTTGGAATAAAAACAAACTCGGTAACCTTGACATATCTGGAAAGATTATTAGAATAACACAGAATCTATGCCGGCAGCAAACCGCCTGCATACGGATAGAAAATGAATTCAGTAAATATACAAAAATAGAAAGAAGTGTAAGACAAGCTTGTATCTTCTCACCTATTCAACCTATACAGAATTAAGAGAGAATTAAAAGTCCTGCCAAGATTCATTATCCGCTGCCACAATCTTAAAAACATAAGATATGCAGATGACACAGTGTTGATAGCAGACACAGTTTACAGTCGCTCTCTCACAGATGTGCCGTCGCTTCCCTCTGTCTTTTTTACAATTACTTTCTCGGTAACTGCTTCGACGAGCTGGTTCCCAAACTGCATGAATTTAAACGTGCTACTAGGTTGGCATCTCAGTCCCACCTTTTCACTGTCGTAACGGTTAAATGTAGCCATCTCTTCTACTCCAATAGCTTCATGTCTCGCACTTCCCGTCTGTGGAACTCCCTTCCTCTTACTTGCTTCTCTGATATCTATAATCTCCAAATATTCAAATGCAATGTCAATCGACATCTTCAGATGCCTTGATATATTTCTCGTCCTTTTCTTCTTGATTTCCTCTATCACGCCTCTTTACTCTTGCTCCCACTCTCTGTAACCCCTTGCGTGCTAGTGGCACTCTCGCATTGCTTGGGGTGAAATGCTTGAAAAAAGAAAAAAGAAGAAAGGAAACTATGAGAACTCCTACAGAAAGTAGTGAAAGAAAACAAGGAGAAAGAACTAAACATCAATTGCAAGAAGAGATGCAAATTACAAAAATGGAGATATCAAAATCGAACAAGAACAATAATTTAAATATCTGGGAAGTGTTTTAACATCAGACGAAAAATGCGACACTGAAATCCAAAGGCGCATTGGGGTAGAAAAATGCCTTCTGAATGCTAAGCAAGGTATTACAAAATAGAACAATTCTCTAGAAAAAAAAAAAGAGTACTGAACTGTTATGTAATATCAGTCCTCCTATATGGTAATTAATGCAAGACAATCTCCTCACAGATGGAGAAGAAACTTGAAGCAACAAAAATGTGGTTCTACGGGTGGTTGCTGAGAAAACCATGGCCTGAACAACAAAAAGAACAGACACTTAACATCAGGAAAAGACAACTGAAATTTTTAGGGCACCTAATGAGGAAAGAGGGCTTGGAAAATTTGATACTCATAGGACTGATTGCAACAGAAAATTTGGTTCTACAGGTGAATGCCGAGAAAACCATGGCCCGAACATGTAAGCCATGATGAAGATTTAGAAAAAAATGGATGCAAAGAGGACACTTATACTTAACGTCAGGAAGACATAATTGAAATTTCTAGGGTACAAGAGAAAAGAGGGCTTGGAAAATTTGATATTCACAGGACAGATTGAAAGCAAGTGGGAGAGAGGAAAACAACGGATAACCTACCTAGCAAGCTTGAGTAAATGGTTGACAGAACAGGATTTAGGAGAGCTATCGAAAAGACAAAATTTATTAAGAGCGACAAAGGACAGGAAAATGAGGAGAGCCATAATCGCCAACGTTCTAAAAGGATACAGCACATGGAAGAAGGACTCTTTAAGAAATCAGAGATCAATTTGAGACTATATTTATATTTATTATGAACAGGACATCCAATCTAAAATTATAAAACATTCTGACAAATGTCGTGGCTTGGGGAATTTGTCATGAATTCTCATCTCCAAAAATTATTCCCGCCTCCACACAATTCTTCCTTTTTTTTTTTTTACGAGCGGACCCGTCCATTTTAAGTAGCGCCCTCTGCCGTAACAGTCGTTCGGTTTTATTTTCTCAGAAGTCAAAGATTAATGACACTTCTATTTTTCCGGTACGAATGTGCACGTCGTGTAACGGACATCGACACGGTAAGTGAAATCGGCAATCCGAGTTCAAAATCCGAGCTAGTCTGTTGCATTCACTTTCACACCATGCTGTTTAGTAGAAAATGAATCCATCTCTCCTCCAGCTATTAACTAACACAGTGAACTGAGCTCTCTTTCATAATAAAGAAAAGGAATTTGTAGAGACATAACAGCTTACACATTTTCTAGATATTTAAATTTTTGCACTTTTTTGTTTTTGATGTCTCGAATATGTATATTGCGTTTTGGGTTGTTCCTTTTACTGACAACAATAAATTATATCTTCTTACAATTTATGTTTAGTCCTTTCATCTCCCTTTCCATAACTACCTCCTGTAGGATTTCCTGTAGTTTTCCCTGTGCGTTATGTTGTTGCAGTCGCCAACAATGAATAAGTTCAGTGACACATCCTTGTCTCACGCCCCTTTCTATTTTTGTGTATATACTGAATTCATTTTCTATTCATATGCAGGCGGTTTGCTGCCAGTGTAACTTCTGGATTATTCTAATATCCTTAAAAAAATAAATCAAGTTTACCTATCAGTTCAAAAAGTTCTTTTAACTTCATCAAAAGCTTTTGCAAAATCTATAAAACATGCATCCTTGCATTTGCATTCCTCTTTCTGTACACAATCTGGGCTTAAATATCACATTCCTTGTTCTCCAGTGTCTTTAACAAAGTCGCTCTATTCTTGTACAATGTCTAGATTTGGAATTAACTTAGTAGGGATGCCGCATTTATTTTATATATAAAATGTCTTGTTGCTCACTAAAAGATTTTCATATTTGAATAACAGATGTGATCAGTCTTAGAAGTCAGAAACAACTGCAGAACATATTTTGTGAACTTCAAAAACATATTAACCTTTCCTTTCAAGAAAGTTGTGAATTTGTTCTGTTATATGCTCTATTTAACAAAATTCGGTTCATAAGTTTTGTTATGTGGCTCATTAAGATGATTGTTTGATGGATTAACAAAGCCAATGTTTTCCTCTTTGTTCTGCTGTTTTATACAATGTTTTATCCGCTCACTTTCCACAGGTGTATACTATGTGTTGGATTGTTGTCTCTTGCTATAAGTGGAAGGGGGGCATAAGCTTCTCCTTCCTTGCACATCACTTCCTGCTGCCTGCAGTTGTACGCTCTTGAGATTATTTTTCCGGAACTATCCATTAAACATGTGATCATCCAATAAACACGTCGAACTTTGCTATATCCACGTTACTCGCCCCCCCCTCAAAGCCATTAATACCTATACTTGTACTACTGATCTGAGCATAGAAAACTCATGAAAACTGAAAGAGATGCGACTAAAAAGATGTAATAACACAAAACAAACAAAAAACGAAGGAATTAGTTCAAAATAATTTATAATCAAATGATTGCAGTAATTCTACTAAAAAATAGTGAAACAAGAAGAGTTTAAATTAACTTTAAAAATATGTGTATTAATGAAAATACTTAATCTGACAATTTCATAATTTAATAGTATTACATCTACAACTATTACGTCTGCTACTAATCCTACACCTGATACTACTACAACTACTACTATGTAGTTGTAATGTTTTTTTATCTCCTCCATCAATAGAAGCAGATAGGTTCGTCCATCACCCGGTTCACACTCCTCCTCGGTTTTTTGAACAGGAGTAGATGTTTATCCCTTGTCTCCTGTTAAGGATTGAATTTCCCGTTCCTTCTCTAGTCTACTTCAGCCCTATACTCTTAATGCTTGTTCTTTCCTATGCTAACATATCCACATTGTAATCCTCTACGCTGAGTGGCTCTTGGGCCTTGTATTGGGTGAATATTATTAAAAAAAGAAAAATACAACTTGCAATATAGTAAAAAAAAAATAGATGGTAACAGAAAATAGAGGTAGGAATACTACATAATCATGACAGCTTTGGTAGCCTAATTGGTTAAAGCATCATCTATGTAAGATCAGCTTCTGTGGTATGAAACGTCAGTTTGAAGTTGTGAAGCTAAATCTTTATGAGTTCCATGAAGTCTGAATAACTGATCAACTAAAATGGCTATAATAAAAAGAAACCAAATGCTGGAAAAAAAAACTTGTAAATTTGTTATAATTCAAATATATTATTTCAGAACCCCCAAAACAGCATACTGTTATATCTGCTACTATTATACTATTATAGCTACTAAGAGAATTAATAGATTATATTTCAAAATAGTCTGATGGATATTATCTAAGATATAAATTTTTGGAAGGAAAATAGCACACTTAACTTAGAGCAATGTTTAGAGAGTTGGTCCTGTGAACCAATTCCTTATGCAAATTTGGTCACAACAAGTGCTCCACTGTAGCAACCTTGTACTAGACTAAGATACACTTAGTAATTAACCATGGAACAACAAGGAGGTATAAAAAAAAATAATGGACCAATAAATATTCATTAGGATCACAGATTTTAGAAATACACAAAGCACTGATTTCTTGACAACTGAAGATACTGTTTCAACAAATCTTTCAAGGCTGTGAGCTTATCACAAAAACCATTTAAAATCAATTCCTAACTACTGATGTGATTATTTCAGCCTCTGAGGCTAGAGATAGATAAATCTGAATGTGACAAGTACTCTTGCCAAAAACAGGGAGTTAAAAAAGAAGCTCTTCCCTAAGCATTAACCCCCAAAACTCCAAACACCCACATCACCCTTCATGTTCCAAGTGACTTCATTCAATATTTTGGGCATGAGGGCCAACAAATAGCTATCAGGTTGCCACTAATGTATATTTGTTCTTTGTGGTGGCTGGGTAGAGGTAAGGGTCAGGTATGATTGCCTTAGTAAAAATCAGAGAAAGGGTTCGGGATGGAAGCTGCCCAGCTGTTGGGGTCTATCTGGACAGGATGATTTATGCTTGGTGTCAAACAGTTACTTTCAGAAAGCCCAATTCTTGCATTCAGAAGAGATGTTTTGGATTAAAAAGCAGTCAGCTGTGGTTGCCCAGGTGAAGATTTTTAAGACCCAACCACTCACCATCACTAGAATGAATATATATGTGTGTCTGTGTATGCGTGTGCAGAGACATATATATAAGTACTAATGTATGCATGCGGTGAAAAAGATATATACATTATATCTATATGCAAACATGCACATAGAGGTACATATAAACATTATGATATGAATAGGAATTTATATGTGCAAATATAATAATAATAATAATAATAATAATAATGGCTACTTATATCCAAGCCCATCCGTCTGCCAGGGCAGCTAGCAACTTCATATTACAGACACCCGCTCAACACATATAGTCTTATACTGCACAATTCCACCTATAGTACTTGGGTTAACCCATGGTATTGTTTTCAGGCACTTTCCAAAGGTGCCATGCACTGGAATATACAAATATATAAACACACAACTTAAGCCATGAAGCTGACATTCACCATGGAGTCAGTCAATGTGATACACACTTAGACAATCATGTATCTTTCGATACATGACTGACAAGGCAGATTTTTTTCCACAGCAGGTTACCATTTCTTTCTGTGGTAGACCAGTTGCCATCCAAGTCTATAGAACCAGATCTGTCCTGCTATTTACCCATAGTTGGAGAGAGAAGAAGAGGATTCATACCTTTCCCAAGGGTATTAGCACGTAAGTGAATTTAATGGATTCAAATGGAATTCAAACTCGGCTCTCCGATTCCTCAATCTGAGTTGCTATCCATTACTCCACCGTGCCTCCCATGAAGTACTGATTCATTAACTGTTTATATCTACAAATGCTCTATCCACAATATTGAGCACTCTTCTCGTACAAATATATCAAATATTAAACCATATAGGTATTTGAATGTGTGTTGAATATATATATATATATACATATATATATATATATATATATATATATATATATATATATATATATATATATATAAAGGGTGAGACAAAAGCTGTGCACCATAAGGATAATTGCTGATTCTTCTTTTGATTTTTAATTTTATGATAGAATAAAAAATGTGGTTAGACTTAGTAACAACTGCAGGAATTTTTTGTAGACCTTCAAAACTATTTTAAAGTTTGCTTTCAAGAAAATGATGGCCATTTTGACAGTTAATATTCCTATTCATAAATATGCTACATAGTTGGTTAGGCTATAAAGTTTTTGGTGTAGTTTAGATTTGGAATTAACTTAGTAGGGATGCCGCATTTATTTTACATATAAAATATCTTGTTGCTCACTAAAAGATTTTCATATTTGAATAACAGATGTGATCGGTCTTAGAAGTCAGAAACAACTGTAGAACATATTTTGCGAACTTCAAAAACATATTAACCTTTCCTTTCAAGAAAATTGTGAAATTGTTCAAAGTTAACATTCCTAAAACGAAATATAGTATATCATGAATAAATTTGCTTCTATTTGTATTTTTCTAACACTCTTATTCAAAATTCAAGATGCAAAATGACTATAAAAAGTTAATGTGTCTGTGTGTGTGCATGTGTGTGTGTGTATGTGCATATAGTGTGGCTAATGTGTGTGTGTGTGTGTGTGTGTGTGTGTGTGTGTGTGTGTGTGTGTGTGTGTGTGTGTCTGCATATAGTATGGCTAGCTGTGAATATCTTCTGGGGTGACTAGCTTATTCCTGTTGCAGACACCTGCTCAGGCATATTTGTGTTTGTTCAGCACCCACAGAGCCAACTAATTGTTTATATTACAATCATGCTGAGTGGACCTTATTTATAGTTTCTGGAAGAGAGAGTACATAATCTTGTCTGATCAGCAGTTTGAATAAAACCAGTATGCTCAAACACTCGGTAGTGATGATGTGACTTTGTACTAGCACAACATTTGACTGCTTCCAAACAGTTCTGTCTACCAAATTTTACTCACAAGACCTAGATCAAACTGTGGTAAATTTTTCAGGATCTACTCTGACATACTGGAATCATCTGTCCAGTCTGATGGAACCCAATCCTCTCCAGACTGGTTTGAATTCAGATTTCCTTCTTTTAGAGTGGTTGCCAATCAAGGCTATAAGGGCCATTCTGGCCTGCTATTTTCCCATAGCTGGTAGAAAATGATGGATTCATATTTTCTCTAAGGGTAAGTGAATGTGACAACCCCAACTGGAATTTGAACCCACATAAACTTAAGATCAAAATATACAAAATCTGCAATTCAAACTGTGTTACTGAGACAAAATTGATAAAAGGATTTTCACTGAGATGTGTAATAATATTCTTCTTCAATGTGTCATGTCCCTTCAAGACATAAGCAATAATGGCTATCCAAAATTTCCTGTCCTTTGTAGCTCTTAATAAATTTTATCTTTTTGTTATCTTTCTTAAACCTTGCTCTGTCATTCATTTACTCCGGCTCTATGTAGGTTATGAATTATTTTCTTCTCTTGCTCTTGACTTCAATCTGTCTTGTGAGTGTCAAATTTTCCAAGTTCACTTTCTCCATAAGAATGTGCCCTAGAAATTTCAACTGTATCTTCCTGATGTTAAGTATAAATGTCCTTTTTGTTTCTATTTTCTTTAGAACTCTATTGTTGCTCACATATTCAGTCCATGGTATTCTCAGAATCCAGCAGTAGAATCACATTTTTAGTTGCTTTAAGTCTCTTCTTTGTCTGTGAGATTGTCCAGCATTTACTGCCTTATAGGAGGACTGATATTACCGAACAGTTCAGTACTGTTTTCTTTCTTTCTAATCAAGCATCTATATTTACAGTAACATCTAATCTTAACACATTTTTAAAAGCTGGAGAAAATGGAGCAGGAAAAACAAGTTAATTAGAAAGACTTGCTTTTGTTTGTCCAATATTCAATTAAATTTCATGTGTGGGAAGAGAGAAAAGGAAAAAAGTGTTTTATTTGCTTTATTTTACATTGATACATATGTTCAGTTGGTAAGTGTTTGACGTTAACTGAATTCGATGATTCCTTTGTGTTTAGAAAACAAAAAATAAAAGCAGAAATGTTTCATCCAGGATTTAGAAAAAATTATTTAAAGAACTTATCTCTATTAGAAATGACTTCAATTTCATTAAAAATTGTCCTCATTTGTGTGTATATGTTTTTTTTAATCATTTCATGCCAAACAAGGCAATAAAGCCACTATGATTCAGTAAGCTGATGCTGAATGACATTGCATTTAAATTTTTGAAGATCTTAGGTGACAGGGAATATGTATGTAAGGATGTGTATGTGTGTATATGTATATGTATATGTGTATATGCATGTGTGCATATGTTTGCATATGTGTTTGTAAGCTTGTGTGTATATAGCTGTTTTTGTGTGTGTATGTATATATGTGCACAAGTGTGTATATATGCATGTGTAACTATGTATATGCATATCTAAATGACTGCCTAATTAGCATAGCTAAGGTATTAAGACTATATAAGTACTCAAACAATATGGGTAGACCAGCTCTCAGTACACAGGATAAATGGCTACCACTGGACTAATAAAATACAAAGCAAATACAGCATACATACTTACATATATATATATATATATATATATATATATATATATATATATATATATATATAACCAAAAAAATATAAAAAAATTTTAAAAATATATAAATCTGTGTTTTTCCAGATTGGCTGCGATATGCCCACATATGTTAAATCTCTTAATTTCCCTCTCCAAATTTATATCCCTCTCTCTTTCCTTCAAAACCCTAAGCCCATCTCTTATTTCTTACATCTTTACTTTTCTCTTTTTTCTCTCTATATCGTTTTCAGTGAGTTGACCTATTAAATAGATCAATGTCTGATCCTTACCCCACTTCTTCACTATTAAGTATTGTAATAAAAATAAATTTAAAAGCATGCCTATCTCTCCCTTCCCTCTCTAATTTCGACCATGTCTGTCACACGGTCTCTCACCACTCTCTATATCACCTTACATCAACTTAATACTACCCCTCAAAAGTGTAAAAAATTATATGTAAATTTAAATTCATTTTTCCATCCTTGGAAGTGAGGTTTTTGCAGGGAAAAAGAAAGCGTCATACAACAAACTCGCTTTCACGACACTTGACTCTACATTTGAATAATAACTCTGACATTTTTAAGCATTTAAAACAACATGCCTGGGCACATACACAATTCCAGAAAATCCTTGTGGAAAACACAACTATACTTAAACATGAAAACAATAAACAAAAACTAAAAATTCTTGAAGCTATATACATAAAAACAGTTGAAACCTAACCTGAACAAAATAAACTATGAAAACTCCACAAATATACTCAAATGCCTATAATTGATAACAGAAACCATTGGTTTATACCAACGGCTTGCCATACTTAACACTTCTCGTTTTCACTCTCGTGTGATCATGTGTGACGTCATGAGCCGCGGTGCGATTTTTACTTCCGGTGTCTAATATGCACAAGTTTGTCCATTGCTTGGAAATCTTCCATGCAAACAAAAACAGACTATCATTATTGCCATGTCCATGTTTTGTTCAATATATTGTAATGTTATTGTCATTTTTGATGATGGCTTATATAAGCCGAAAACTTAGATAGGATTAAAAAAACATGTATCAATATGGTGATTCTCTTTTGTCTTTCAATGATAATGTTATTAAGCTTATCAGATGATATGAAAGGAATTTGCATAAAATAAATAGACAACACTTGTCTATATTATTTAATGAAACATGCATCAATGAAAAAATTCTGCCTAAATACACACAATATATATATATATATATATATATATATATATATATATATATATATGTATGTATGTATGTATGTATGTATGTATGTAAGTATGTATCTTATCTGAAACAATCTGGACTATCTGTAGACCAATGGGAAAAATGGCTTTGGATAGAAGTAAGTGGCGGAAACTAATTCACAAAGGTATTGAGTCCTTTGAGAATAGCCATATGCAGTACAGTGCCTACAAACGTCTGATTCATAAAGGCGAACAGGGTCCGGTACCGGGTCCACAAATTCACCACGTTAATTGTGACATATGCGGAAAATTGTGCCTATCTTTTGCCGGCTTCAAAAGCCATTTGCGTAAATGTGCAGAACCTTGTGTGCACCGGAATAATGTCACTGTAAACAAATGGGTATGCCAATTCTGTGTTAAAATCTGTCACAGTTTGGCTGGCCTGAAGAGTCACCTACGAATACATAGAATTTGAGGGGAGTGGGAGTGGGGGGTGAGGACATGAAATAAAGAAGGTGGTCACACTCGAAACCGAGAGGACAGCCACAATGTATGTATATCGTGAACTCTCAAAATAAGTAAAAGATTTTGTCAAAAAATTGCCAGAGATGTTTGCGTCAAGATGAGATAATGAAATACATAATTCATATGGAAAGAGTGGCATTGAGCTATGGAAATCCAAGATAAATACTAAATGAATAAAAATGCTATGAGCTTATAGAAATGAAGGATCTTTATAAAAGCCTATAACAAGTAGCTTATTTTGGGTCAATGTTCATTAGTATTAATTAAAGGAACAAATTAGAAAAGAATACTGAGCTTTTATGCAATATCGGTCCTCCTATATGGCAGTGAATTCAAGACAATCTCTTCACAGATGAAGAAAAGACTTGAAACAAAAGAAATGTGATTTTTCAGAATAATGCTGGGAATACCATGGACTGAAGTTCTGAGGAAAAAGGAAACAAAAACGACAGTTAGAACCAGAAAGAGACAGTTGGAATTCCTAGACACATAATGGGGAAAGAGGCCTGGAGAATTTGATACTCACAGGACATACAGAAAGCAAGAGGCACAGAGAAAAGCAGTGAATAACCTACCTAATGAGCTTGTGTAAATGGTTAGCAGAACAGGGATTAAAAGAAAGAGAATAAAGACAAAAATTGATAGGAGCTACAAAGGACAGGAAGTTGTAGAGAGCCATGATCACTTAAGTTCTGAAAGGATATGGTATATAGAAAAGGTTTAGTTCATTAGTATTAATTATAATAACAGAGTTCTTTTTTCTTCAGCTTCCTGCTACTTCACAAGTAGTTTTGTAAAAGAGAACAAAAGACAGATGTTTGGTATTTATTTAAAGTTATCTTATTTTATGTTGATGAATTTGCTTTGTACCCTGTTCAGTAGATTTGCTATTTTGTCACCCTCTTGGGTATAGGTACCTGGAGTGGAAAACAAAAAAAGCCCACAAGAATTAAATCCCATGCAAATCATCGTCTTTCTGGTTCTTCGTATGCATGTTGCTTGTAAATTCATTTGTCTGCTTTGCTATCCGAGAAGCTTGACATCTGCAGCTGATGGGAGGAGCTAGGTGGGACACGCGTTATGCCTACTCTTTGCAGGAGCCTTTTGAAAACTCGTCAGGGATATGGATGAACAAAAATGCAGTTCGGCATCTTTTTGATATTCAGCCACCTTTTTCCCCAGGGCCGTCCTTCCTTCCTTCCCTCTCTTTTATGCTTGACATCTCATAGGAGTACTTTTGTCACATGCGTTACCTTGAATACAAACCAGTAAGGTTTTGTTTACATTGCGTGAGATTATGGATGTGATTTATTTGAAATTATCAAAGTTTAACTAATCTTTGTGAGATTGTTAGAAATGAATGCTAACTAAAAATAAAGTTGGGGTGGAATGCTGCTTATAATGTAATTTCACAATATGAGTTGAGGTAAATGAGTCACTGAATTTAATGATGAATCAGCCTGTTTTCACTTCTAAAAAGAATCTTTCCAAAACAAAATAAGGAATGAGGAAAACAATAAAGAAACCAAAGACTTTGGTGTATAAAAGAGAAACGGTTAGCAATGAGAGTTTTCTCAATGGAAATGCAAAGAAAAGAAACTGATTCTTTCTCTCTCTCCATATTAATCTATCAATATATATATATATATATATATATATATATATAAACTGGAATCAAACAGAATGATAAGATAAAGGGATTGTTTCTGTTAATTCATCCCAAAATAAAAGGAATTTGTATTTACTGAAATTCACACCAAATTCTCCAAAAATGAGGCCCTTCAATTGCACTCTGGTTGTGCTGACCTTTGCAATCGCCCCAAATGTGGGTAATTCTGGTGTGTTATTTCTAAGTTTGGGGTCTACATTTGAGCTCACCCTGATAAACAAGCCAAAAACAAATATTCTTCTTTTTGTTTCAAAATTGTAAAAAATTCCTTGAAAGTACCTTGAATATCATCTGCACTTAAAAAATGGGAATAACCCCCTGATTTTTGTTAAGTTTTCATTCTGAGATGTTGGAATTGTTGCAAGGCATGCTAAATAAATTTTGATTTAAAATTTATAAATTCAAAAGAGTTCCAAAAATTTAATAAAAAAACAGACAAACTTTGATTTAAAATTTATAATTTCTTAGAACGAATTGATATTTGCAATAAGTAACTTTACATTATTTGGGGTGAATAAGAAAAAAGATCCCGATAAAGAACAAATAGAAAACATTTATCAATCTAACATATTTCACTTTATTAAAATTATTATTTTTAGTTTATCATTATTTTATTATTTTATCGCTCTTAATACACAGGAACAAAACTGAGCATAACTGATTTTACAAATGCCGCTTTAATTAAAAAAGAACATAATTCTTTATATCAAAAGTACTTCAAGGAACTATTAATAACAATATTACCATCTATAAAGACACATCAAAATGGTAATATTACATCAGGAAACTTTATTGAATCCATTCTTAAAGAATCTAACATAGCTTTTTCTAAAACAAACGGTATGTACGTAAAAACATTCCCAAATCAACATGGGAAAGACCATCAAACATAATGTCTATTAGACACACACACACATACGCACACACGTACACACACACGTACACACACACACATACACACACACGTACACACAAACACACTTAAGAATATACATCATCATCTGAATCCCATATAGACAAACTATAATTATTATACACTTACATACATAAAGCAATATTGACAGTTTTCAGATAGGCTTGAAATCTGTTAATTTCTTGGAAATTCAAAAGATACATCAACTCTCCTTAAATTTGGGACTCTACAAATTATACAGATGTTTGTTTAACATGATCATGAAACATGATTAAACAAGGAAAATCAAACAACACAAAAATAAAATTCCAGAATTTCTTTCTTTTTTTTCACCATATCTCATTCTCTGTTGAAGCTTTAACAAGAGTGAAACATATTAGATTGATAAGCATTTTCCAATTGTTCTTTATCATATTTATCTATTGCTTACTATCTTTCTCTCTCTCTCTCTCTCTCTTTCTCTCTCTCTCTCTCTCTCTCTCTCTCTCTCTCTCTCTCTATATATATATATATATATATATATATATATATATATATATATCTATATATATATCTATATATCTATATATATATATATATATATATATATATACATTTCACATTAGAAATGTGGATATATACAATATATGTGCATTTTATGTATGCATAATTGTTCTTTGGGAATTCTGGGCTGATTCCAATCACATTTTCAGTTTTATACCCATCTTGAATTTTCTAAATCAGTCAAAGAATGACAAATAAAGTTTTTGTAAAAGAAGATCAAAATTGATACCAGCAAGAAGTGAACCATACTACCATGATAATGTTTTAAGTGGCTATAATCAAGCAGAAAAAAATAAATATTTTTCACAAAGAATTTTCTCTTTTGTGAAATTTTGAAAAATTAAGGCTGATGGCATTTTTAATTAATTACTATGCTTCGTTTGATCTGACATAATGTCATAAGATTGAGTCACTCAGTGACAATCACACTCACTACTCAGTAGCAATTATCAGTGACATTAGCTTGTAAATCATTACTTCCCAATGAATCACCAAAACAAGATATTTACTAAGAAATGATTAATCTGGCACAAGATAATGAATATGGGGTATTTAGTGAACATCAAATTCTCTACTTATCAATTATCAGCAAAACTTATGTGTCAACACTTGCTCCACAATAAATCACCTAAAGATGATATTTTCTTTGCTTAGTGTGGTACAAGGCTAGATTAAATAAAAATTGAACTTACTATAATAATAATAATATGCAAGGTAATCTTCCTTAGTATTTCTATCCTAATAATAACCTGAAAAGCTACTTGTTAAAACCTCAGGCAGTCTCAAATGGTTTTTAAATGGCTTAAAAATTATTAGTCCATGACTAATATTTCTTTCATCTTATTTCAAAGATTAAACAGTGAATAAAAAATCTAAGACAATTGAGGAAGTTTGTACAAATTTCCATGTTCATTTTTTTATTAGTTTTAAAAATGATAAACCTTCAGTCTGTAATATTTTTGAACATACATACTTTATTTACATCCAGAAGAGAATATTTACAGTCATGAGTAAAATCATCTTGAAAGCTAAAAAATTGATTAGGAGTGTCTGTCTACTGTATTAATTCAAACTTGGAATGAAAGCAACAGAAGCAAGTGACTAAATATGTAGAATAGTTGATTAAGAGTAAGTTTATAACTGTATTTCTCAAAAATAGTCCAAAAGGCTTTAAATTAAAAATAAGTCATTCAAATATTCTCCTTGTACAGGACAGTTAGCAAGAATTTGTGATGACAAACTGAGGACTTGTATTGAATCTAATCCATTTCAAATATCTAAAATACTCCTAATAGGATTCAGTGTAAGATATTCATTAGAGGAGTAGATACTTGATAATTAAACACTTTGGTGGGGGGTTGCTTATGTTCAAAATATCAAAGATAGAATTTATTGTAATTAAATTGGAATTAATATATAAGTAAAAGTAGGTAATATATTTCAAAGACCTAACGAAACTGTAGAAAGCTATCTTTGAACATTTATTTAGTCCCAAAAAATAAACTGATAATATAATTGCAACTTTTGGATGAAACTTGTGAATATAAAAGTTATATTTTCTAGAAATGGGTGAATGCAAAATCTTTTTTCCTTTTAATCTAAAGAACAAGGTAGATTTTTAATTTTCTTCAAGGATAAAAAAAAAACTGTAAAAGGAGGAAAAATTTAAAGTCAATAGATGGGAAATCACTGGAAAAATCTAATGAGAGATATTGATTAAAATTAGGGATGCTAAAAAAACATTTCCGCACTAAAATCAACCTTTACCTGGTAATTGCAAGTTTTATGCAAAGATGATAATACATTACTAATGAAGTGACATCTGCAAATAAGAGGTTAGGGACAGAATTATACTTATATCTGGTATCTGTATTTTACTTAGTTAAGGTTGAGAATTTTATCAAATTGGTCAACATGTTTAATGATTGATTCAAATGATACCATCATGTAGAAAGGCTTCTCTTCAAACTTTTGCTTGTTGGTTTTATTGCATGGTTTTTAGTAATAAAAGAAATACTCAAAACTTGTTTGTATTAAAAATACCTTATTATTATAAGTGATTTTTTTTGATAAAATATTCGGAACTACTTAAATTGATTGGTCCACTCATAAAAAATAGTTAAAAATTTTGTTGAGAAATAATTTTTGTCAATTAGTATTCATGAGACATTTCTTAACACACATGTCAGAATTGAAAAATACTGATTTTTTTATCAATTCAGAAGGAGTGCCCTGTTCATAATATAAAATACAGTATCACATAGATGCTCGACTTTTTAAAAAGTTATCTGTACTTTGATATTTGTCAAATTTGAAACTTATGTCGTAATTTTTGGACAGTTTCTCCACAAGCTGGCTCTAGATGTATGACAAATTCTTCATAAATTAGAAAAATATAATGAAAAAAGAAACAGACAGACATGTTGGTCAAATTTAATAAAACTTATTTTATATATATATATATAGTTAAGAGAAGAATCTATTTTTATGAATGAAACTTCTCTAAGCTCTGAGTCATTTGATGTGGTTGGTTGACCTTTCAAGTGAAGGTCTTTCATCTGGGTATTCATATTCATTGGTTGGCACCAAAATTAAGTGAATTAGCCATAAAGTCAGTTGTTGTAGAAATCTGCTTCAGAGCAGGCCATTTACTATCATTCACTAACCTTACACCTATCTATACCACGTGACAAAACCCAGCAACTCCCGACAGAAGTTATTTTGAAGTATTTTTAACTTCTTGCTGGTAAGCATTGATGTTTTTCCCCTTTTTAGCTATTGACCACAATCACTGATCTTAAAATAAAACCTTTTTTTGCTTTCTATAAAATTTTGTTGGTCTTCATGTCATTCCTTTTACTTCTCTTTATCTTATTTCTTTTGTTGCACATGTGACAATATATATATATATATATATATATATGAAGAAAAATATATATGGAAAAAACAAACAAAAATCCTTATATACAATTATGCTGTTTTAATGTTAATATGTCAACGTCGGACGTTTCGGTCTAATAAACCATCTTCAGGACATATTCATAAATTATAACATTATCAATACAACATGTTGTATTGATAATGTTATAATTTATGATATGTTGTATTGATAATGTTATAATTTATGAATATGTCCTGAAGATGGTTTATTAGACCGAAACGTCCGACGTTGACATATTAACATTAAAACAGCATAATTGTATATAATTTTTGTTTGTTTTTTCCATATATTTTTCTTCAAACTGTCGGATTTATATCCATATATTTGCTTATATATATATATATATATATATATATATATATATATATATTACAAAAATTAATATATTAGAAAAATCAACATATTAATTAAGGAGAGGGGGCACTGAAATTTTAAGCTTTTAAATTAAATTTTTTTCTCCATATTCATTTGTGTGTGTGTGATCTTCACATTTCATGTACTACATCAGTGCAAATTTATATTGTTCAGATAAGTTTGTTTGAATATTTCATAAATCAAGCTTAATGAAGCCCCAAGCCAAATTAAGCAAAATAGGGGCTGGGAAGAAAATAAGATCCTGATTTTTACTTAGGTGAGGACACTAACCACTACTATATGATAAATACATGATGCTATTACATGCAGACCCCAAATATATATCTGTTTGTTATTTTACCTGAAAAAAAAGGTACAAAGTTTTTAGGGGCTGAGAAAGTGAGTATCCAGATTTTTTTTGGGGGGGGGTAGGGGGGGCACTGTATATTTGCTTATTTGTATTAAAATTTGCCTTTTTTGATTCTGTGGTCTTTCTTAATAATTTGATTTCATGACTGAATCAGTTTGGGTTCCTCAGCAACTGACTTCTCTAATGACATCTAATTAGTTTCATGATAGACACTGACATAAAAAAAAAAAGTTTCACTTATGGCAAAATGCAGCCTCGAGCAATACTTTTCGTTTCTTCATTTTCATCTTCATTTTCTTAGACATCTTTCTGCTTCTTGCTTTTTGCCTTTCTTCATCTACACTTTCCCCTTCTACTCATTTGGCCAATGTTTTCATTTTTTTCCTCTTCCATTTTTTTCCTTTTTTTTCTATATTTTCTTTCTTTCTTTCTTTCTTTCTTTCTTTCTTTCTTTCTTTCTTATTGAGTCTCTTTATTATTATTATTATTATTTTTATTTATTAAATTAATATTTCATTTTTGATGTTTGAGATTTCTCTTCTCTTTCTTTTATGTTTTATTTCTTCTTTTTTGTTTCCTACTTTGTTTCTTTCTTCTTCTTCTTCTTCTTATTATTATTATTGTTTCATTTATTTTAATTTTGATGTTTGAAACTTCACTGACCTTTCTTTTATTTTTTATTTCTTGTTCTTTGTTTCTGTTTCTTTCTTTATTTCTTTCTTTCTTTCTTACATTCTTGTTACTTTCTTCTTGACTCCCTTTATTATTATTTACATTTCAATTAATATTTTATTTTTAGTGTTCAAGTATTCTCTGCTCTTTCTTTTGTTTTTAATTTCTGTTCTTTCTTTCTTTCTTTTTTATAGTTGCCTTATACCCACTTCGAATTACCATGTATTTGAACTCACAATTAAAATAAATAAACCATTTTGACATCTACAAATGATCAGAATTTCTTTTACAAGTATTTAAGTGTACTGACTACTTAACATGAATATAGTCAGCACATACAAATTAATATACTGGGGAGGTGGAGCAATAATTTGGGCTAGTATTGTAGGCAGTAAAATTAAAGGTTCAGAGTAGATTATAGTATTAAAATATATGCAGAGAATTATTCTAAGTTCTTGGACAAAAGTCTTTTAAATGGCACAGGTCACAACCAAGAAGTTTTAACTTAAAGAGTACATTCATGCTAGACAAAGTTCCTTCATCTTCTGCAATATTGGCTATTACCAGTCTTTCAAAAATAGTTAAAATTGAAACAGTAGAAACATTAATAAAATCAATGGCTGAAAGTCTAATGAAGAATATAGAATCACATCACACACACACACACACACACACACACACACATATATATATATATATATATATATATATATATATATATATAAATTATTTTCTGATACATTGTATCTGTAAAAGAACAAAATGAATAAAAATGACAAGAAGAAAAACTATTCTTAGCTAATGCATTTCATCCTCTGAGAGAATTTATCAAGGCAAATGTAGGATTTGTTTTGTTGCATGTGTTTATATACAAAAACGAATGATATCTTTTACTTTGGTATACAAACACATGCAGCAAAATAAATCCTACATTTGCTTTGATAAAGTCCCACCAAGGCCAAAATGCTTCAGCTAAGAATAGTTTTTTCATCTTTTTATTTATATATATATATATATATATATATATATATATATATATATATATATATATATATATATATATATATTACTACCCACATCATTACATCCTCAGTGGTAGAAAACAGGCATACAAAATCCACAAATCCTCAAAATTAGACACGGCCAATTGCACTTCTAACATCAACACACAATTCATAATCCTACTCTCTAACACTTTATCTACAAAATTTGAAAATAAATTAGTTATCCCCAATACTGGAGCCTTTACCATCACCTCCAAGACAATTGGAGGATATAATTAAGAAGAAAAATAGATCTGACACCATTTCAGGTAAAGTGCTTGCAATGTAAATACATTTACAACAGGAGAGGCCTCAAAGTCTAAAAGCTCACATCTTTGAACACAAGAGAGACCTAGGTTAGAACAACCATTTAAATTCACTTGTAATACGCAGGAACAAAACTAGCCATAATCTTGATTTTACAAATGTCATCCTAATTAAAAAAAGAACATAATTCTTTACGCCAAAAGTACTTTGAAGGAGTCCTGATAAAAATTTTACCAACTATAAACACGTATCAAAAACACTATACTCCATCACAAACTTTTATTAAATCCATTCTTAAAGAATCTAATATACACACACACACACACACACACACACACACACACATATATATGTGCATCAGATTCTATTTTCTGTTCACTTACCACCCGACCCTCATTTTTGCTGACAGGAATGAAAAATTTTTGTAAGTTTTTCCTTTAAATTTGTGGATATAATTAATCTTTAACAGAAAACTCTGGCCTTTTGCAAGAAGATCTTGCATTTCATTCAGATTTCTTATTTCAAACCAAACTCTCTCCTATTTTTCTTTCCATTGATTTAAAAAAAAGTTAGTTTTTGCTTTTTTGGTTTTGAAATGATTAAACTAAAATGGGCCACACAGATGCTGGATTATTCAGGGTGGTCTTTCAATAAATTTAACATCATTGTTTTTACAATAGTTTCAATAGAGAAAACTTTTGGAAAATTTCCATTCATCTTGTGTTCTCTCCTAATTAATTATACTTTTTGTATACATATATATACTCACATACCCACATATGTATATAGAGGTCTTCAGTAAGTTTAGCTAAGTCCTGCACAAGGCCATATGTAACTCTCTCTCTCTCTCCCTCTCTCTCTCTCTCTCTTTTGCGCAATTTATTTATATAAAATATGTATATATAAATCTGAAAGAAAACACCAAGACATAGATGCATGATATATATAAATCTCTCTTCTCTCTATATATGGGTGTATGTGTACACCCACATAGACTCACACACACACACACACACACACACACATATATATATACACAAAGTAAATAATTAAATAGCTAGCAATTGTACATACATTTGTCATTGAACACTTGGTCTTTTACAATTGCAAACATTTTTAAACTTTCTAAGTATATTATCAGTTATAACTTTGATCAAAATTTTACCACCATCCCCTCTTGAATTTCTGCTTAGAATCAGTGAATCTTCCTGAATTGGCCAATTCAGGAAGGCATTTGGGTCCCTAACACACAAAAAAGAGAATGTCTAATATCGAGAATATTTAACATTGAAAAACATAAGAAAAAAATTAATTCCTTTTAATAATATGTGGAAATATCCACTCTTTGTCTGATGAAGGTTGTGAGACTGGAAACACGTGTAGCAAAATTATGGCAAATAAAGTATAATATATTTTTTTAAAAATCCACATTACAACCAAAAACGTTTATTATATATATATATATATATATATATATATTAGTGAATATACATAACATCCAATGTTGATAGCATGATTCAGAGTTTCATGCAAACTTGCAATCTTCAGGTGCTGAATACAGACTGACCATTATTAAATTTGCATTCTCATGGTGATGCTTTAAAATTGTGTATTAAGACCTGTTTGTTTTATTATTGTTGCCTAAAATATTATAAGTGATTATTATAATTTATATCATTCTAATTCTTAAGTTCAAATGATGAAGAATTAAAAATAATAAAGATTATTTTAAATGAAAAATTTGAAATTCGAAATTAAGTAAACATGTTATGTATGTGTGTATATGTATATATTTTTTATCATACTCATATCCATATGTGTGTGTGTGTGTGCATGTGTGCGTGCAGATTTGGTTGAATACTAACAAAAGTTTGTTGCCTAAGATTTTTTTATTTAATTTGTTTTATACCATTTTATCTGATTTCTTGAGAAAATTTGAACATGAATTGTTCACTGTGTTCTCAGTGCTTTCAGCTTTTATCAAGAATTTTTTATATTGATTATATAGATATACAATCAGAAGTCTGTTTGTCAAAGTTGTAGTTCTTTGGAAAAAACTGAATAGAATTTTCTCCTTAAGTTTCTAATACAGGAGAAATAAGAATGATTCAACGCTGTGGATGTAGTATGATGTGCTCTAGCTGTAAAGGTCTGAACTGGTGTAGCTAAAGAGTGGAGCACTTCTGAACAATTCACATGGAAATACAGGGATAAGAGTAGAAACATGCTTGTAATATTGTATCTGAGGGAAGAAAGCTGCAGTGGTGAGAATAAGAATTGCAATGTAAATGATTTTGAATTCTGTCAAGGCTGGAAAGTGAGAAATAACCAGCTTCAGGCCAAATATGGCAGCAATACTCTAATTTGGGTCTAATCTGATTCTTGTTGAATGGCACAAGGCGTCAGATTCTTCCTGGAGCAAAAGAATAATCTGAGCATTTTTACATGTTGAGCAATGAATTTTTCGACTAATCTAACTCTTGAGAATATAGTGGGATGTCTTGTACACCATCAAATATAGTAAATATATTTTGGAAAATTTGTTAATTATTTGGTCATTGTTATTATTATTATTATTATTATTAATTTATTATTTAATTCTAATGATTTCATTGTGACCAATATTTAACAATAGTCTTTTTTCTGATATTTGCTTACATATTTAATTTCTGAACAAATAAAATCTTGGCTTGAAAAACTTCACAATCTCAACAAATAGAGAAAAATTCACTTTTCAAATAAAAGCACAAAATTGTCTTCAAATTTTCTTCTGCCCAAGACATCAAGTGGATTAAATAACAGTTAAATTGGCATTAATTTTTATATCAGATACAGAACTATACATAGAAAGAAATCAAAGCTTTCAAGGTAATTTTATTTATATACCAACAACATTTACACAATGAGAATAGAATTATGAGAATTTTGGCTATCTGCGAAACAATGAACATTTGATAAAAATCATTCAATTCCAGACAACAATAGAAAGCAATTTCAGTTCCCTGAGAATCTTGCAGTCAGGTGTAAAATATAATAGCTAAAAATATAAAGAAAGCATGATTAGGCAACATTGTAGAATATAGAGTAAAGAGTATGCTGGTCCAGTGGCAGACAAGAGACATCTCATATAGATGGCAAGTCCTCATCTTTTCATTCGTTTTCTCTTTGCATATTCAGAAAAAAAAAAGGAAAAAATGTTTAAAAATTGAGATTAAAATAAGATATATAAAAAAAGGTAAAATGAATGAAAAGGAAAGAATGCTACATGCGCTACGCAAATGACTAAAGTTAACTCCGTGGCAGGAGAGTTGTTGTCATGGTTAGAACAGGAAGTGAATCGCATGACACTCAGGTGGCAGTCTAAGGTAGCAAAATTGGCCCCAGGTCAATATGCTAATATGTTGACAACAAAGAGGTAATTTTTGACAGCGAACGAGTTTTCATGATTATACAGACTTAAGGAATGAGCATGCAGCTCTTCTTGAAATCCTCCACCCCGAACCACCGTCATCTGCAGATCCCCCACCCAACCCAGCAATGTCTCTGGTCATGATGTCTTATTTTTCTCAGAGAAAACCTCAGCACTCGACTCTACATTGACTTTTAAATGTTCACCTCATGTGTTTTTTTTTTGTTTTGTTTTGTTAGAGTTGTTGTTGTTTATATTGTTAGTTTTTTTTTTTTGGGGATTGGTGACATAGAAGCGTATCTAAGAAGAGGGGGCAAAAACGGACTTAGCTCTTACTTTGAACTTTCTCTTTCTTGTTCAACATCTTTCACTGCACCAATTTCTACCTGAAAAAGTGATATCAGTCCATATATATATATATATATATATATATATATATATATGTATGTATTTATATATTTGTGTGTATATAGATATATATACACACATGTACATAAACACATATATGTACACACAGATATATATAGATACACACATAAAAATACATGCATATACATGCATAAAAATATACACACACATATATATGCATATATATATATATATATATATATATATATATATATATATATATATATATATATAGATAGATAGATAGATAGAGAGAGAGAGAGAGAGAGATGGCAAAAGTGAAAAAGTGAGAGAGAAAGAGTGAGGGACATGAGTAAATGTTTTAGTTAGATATTATCAAGTGTATTAAATTTAATATAACTTAAGATTCTAATATAAAATTTTAATCTTGTTCTTCTATATGTTGTGTCTCTTCAAGACATAGTCGTTTAGAACTCTCCACAACTTCCTATCTTTTATAACTCCTAGTAATTTTTTACTTTTTACAATCCCTCTGGCTCCCTGTTACATGTTAGATAGAAAATTTAGATAGAGATAAATAACAAGTCAAAGAACACATTTTTACATAAAAATATACATACAAGTAATAGAGATTTTAATATGAACAACAAAACTTTCAGGATGCAAGTATTTTACCTACTCTCAAGCAAGTTCAAAATAATAAAGAAATAAATTAAACAAGTTTAAAAAAATAGTAGACATTATAATTATAAAATGTTTCTAGTACTTTCTACTAGTTCCTTTATTAGTTCAAAGAGTTCAAATTTTGTTGGTTGTGAGGAATATAAATTCAAAGTAAAGGAATTATCAATATTAGCAAAATCAGTTTTGCAATCTCCCAAAGCTGATCAATATCCTCTGGATATTGTCACATTTTTCTTTAATACAACCCCCCAACATTTTCTAGAAAGCCAGTTTAGCCAATTTTTAAAATATACGATGCTTTTTTTTCTGGCAAATATCATTTGTCTTATTAATTCTTGTTTTTTTATTGTTCTCTATCCTTAATAGTGTTTGTTTCTCATATTCTCTCACACTCAGTAACTCTTTGCATCTTAGTGGCTTTATTTCCTGCTTGGGTTTAAATGATTAAAAAAAGATTAATTTTATGCTTGACTTTGAAGTATACCAGCTTATAATAACTTGTTGAAGGTATATGGATTTTTATGTATTTGGTATGTTTTCATTAACTATACAGTGATATTTTTTCAAATTGGTATTTCTCTTACTCAAAATGGTT
>CAHIKZ030005060.1:217500-345000 GCA_903632075.3 Acanthosepion pharaonis | reverse complement strand
CAGCACACTTCTTGTTTATTTTAAATCATATTTCTTTTAATAATTGTTCTGTTTGGATGATATCATCTATTTGGATTTCAAATTCTTTCATCTGTTATATTTATACCATTAACAATTTGTGGCTTTCTCTCAAGATCAAGTGACAACAAGCCGCTTTTAATCCTCAGTAATTGAGTTTTTGTAATGCTGTTGTCTAGATAGTTTCAAGTATTTCATAGATTTTTATTCCCTCCAATCTATTTGCAAAACTCCAATCATGCCGTGTATGTCTTTCATGGTTCGTAATTTATTTGATTCTCTTAAAATGTCCAGATATTTTCTATCGTAATCTGTTGTCTGCTAGAAAAGCAGACATGTGGTTTTGATGTAATGGATAATGGCTCAGAACAAGAAATTGAAGAGCCAGGTTTGAATTCCAATCAGGTTTGTTATATTCACTTACAATGCCCTTTGGAAAAAGAGTGGATCCATCTCTTCTCCCTGCAACTATGGGTTAATTTACAAATTTCTGCCTACTGCAGTAAATCTTCTGCCTAGTCAGTTATGAATTGAAAGAGACCTGATCACCCATAGTGACATATGGCACTTGACTGATGAGAAAAGCATTAAGCACTAACAGGAAAATTTTCTTTTTGTTCACTATAATTAAATCTTGTCATCTGCTTTGAGGGTGAGTGAACTGTTTGAATTTGAAAATCTCAAAAAGTTTTCTTTTTTATTCTCTAAGACAGATTCTGGTTTATGTATACACCATTGATTTGGCTGGTCAAACCTCAGTCATTTTTTTATGATAATAATAAGTCCACTGGACTTATTATTATTATTATTATTATTATTTTTCATTATTATTAATTTTTATTATTGCTATTCTCACTTTACCAGTGCCATGAAAAAATGAGCAACATGTAAGTAATTTTTTAGTTGCATCAGCTGTATTTTCTGTAAGAGTAATTTTGGATTTTTATGTATCCAACCAATTGTATTTCATATGTAAAAAAGAATTCTGTTTTTTTTTTTAATTATTGAAAGTAATAATGTCCAAAGAAAGCTATCATGAAACAAAAGAAATAATAAGTAATATATTCATGACTTGTTAATGAGATATTCCTTTGTTAAGGTAACAGAAATATTAATCAATGACAATATGTAAACATAACTTGTATTGTCATAACAATGGGTTACCTTATAATTAAGAAGTGGAGATCAGGCATTGTCACTGATAAATATACAGTCATACCTTTTTTTAATACTATAGATGAGATTTTCTAGTTTGTACTACTGGAGATCAAGTGACACCAAGTCTTACTAAAGCTGTAGTACATTCTTATCATCTAATACAGTAAAATAGTCTGACTTGCTTCTATTATCAGCTTTTTTACATATTCCTAACTTGTACTAATTTTATACATTAATTAATTTAGACCAATTTCTTCATCATGGTTGACTTTAGTTTTGTCTGCTGAATCCTTCTTCATTCCCTGTGAACTTAACATTTTTTTTTACAGCAAAGTTCACCCTGTACAAGGCCCAAGGGCCACTTGAGATAGAGGGTTACATTATGGGGTAGTTTATATGGATAGGAGGGGAAGATAACAGTTAAGTCTAGGCTTGAACAGGTCAAGACTGTAGTGAGTGAGGAAACATCCACTTGGGAGTCTGTTCAATGGTTCATGGGGAAAAGCTGTTCGAGTGAAACTGATGGAATACAAAGAGAATGTGCATAGTTTGTTACTATGTAAGTGGCATGGCGTGAAAGTTAGACCTGGTAGAACGAAAGAATGTAGTTCATCTGAGCACTTTCCATGGACGTAGCGATAGAGCAGTGAGAGGTTTACCACGTCCCACCTGTGAAGGAGAGGTTGGAGGATGGAAAATAATTCTTCTCCAACAAAAACTTGGAGACAATCATCATTATAATTATTATTACTATTTTACTGGTACCAAGATAAAATGGAAAAAAATTAAGTAATTTTGTAGTAGCTGCATCAGCTAGTTTTTCTCCATTAGTAACCTATGATATATGATTTTAACTCTATTTCACATGTAAAAAATAATTCTTGTTTTTATTTTAATGATTTAAAGTAAAAATGTCCAATGAAAACTAACATGAAACAAAAGAAATAAAAAGCAATATATCAAGTGTATCTTATAAGGAGATATTCCATTGTTATGATAACAAAAGATATTACTCTTTGCCAATATATGAACATGCTTTGTGCTACCATAACAATAGAGTATTTCATTACTAAAATGGGATGATCAGCTGATGTGACTGATAAGTATATAAAGTAACATTGTATTTTATATTATGGAATAGATTATTTTCTGTTTGGTACTAATGAAGACCAAGTGACACTAAATTTTACTAAAACTTTAGCATGTTCAATATAATAGCATAACATAGTTATTTCTAAGATTTTTTCTTTTATTCTATTCCTAATTTGTGCTAATCTTTGCACGGGTGATTTGCTTCTGGCTTTTGTCTGAGTTTCTGTGATGATGAACACAGTATTATACATTGATTAGGCTTATACATTAATTCATTAAGATCAGTGTTTTCATCTTCATTGACTTTATTACAGTTTTGTTTGCAGCACTCTCCTGTTTTTGTCAATGCAGAAACTGATTAGAAAGAATCAATTCATAATTATTCCCAGATTCTCAACAATTTTGAGAATAATTCTTTCTCTGAGATTTTATAGCTTCTAAAGTTCCTCAAGTAAAGCTTCGGTACTTTTAAAATTTATTCTTTCTACTTCACATTTTGGACTGTAATTTGAATTTATTCATAATTTGTTCTTTTCTTTCATGGCAAGGATTAAATTGGGTTTTTGAGTTTGAATTGGATATTGTGATGTATGTGCCCCCAGAAATTTTGACCGTCTAATTCTTATACTTAGTATCAGTTTGATTACATTTTTGACTGAGAACAAGGTGCTACATCAGTTTTTAGTTTTGATTTTTGCATTGTCTTTTCTTAAAATGGATTTTGGGATGACAAAATAATGCTTTTATTGCCAACAATGTTAATGATATTGTGGAAATTTGCCATTTCTTTATAAGGAAATATCCAATATTCAATGATCAAAGAGTTAGTATCACTGGCAGTTGAAACTTATAAAAAATCTTTCTCTTAAAACAGTTTTTCAAGAAATTAGACTTTTCAAATACATTATTATCACTCTTTCTAGTATTGATGAGGGTTTCTTTCTTAACTTTTTGTCTAAGATAGTGAAGAAAGTCAACATTTTGATAATGTCATTATATTGTCTATAAGTTACATGTGTTATCTGTTTTTAGCTGTTGTTGCTGTTGGAAGTCTTCAAGTGATGTGTTTTTTTTATTTGGTAAAATTCTTTGTGATTCTGTAGCGGCCAGTCTTTGAGATCTTATATAGAATAGTCTTCTTTAAAACCTACAGGATTCAAATGCTGGAAGCCATTTTTAATCATTGATCTGAGAGAAACAATGCTAATGGTAAGTGCAGCTGTGATAATGAGCAAAAGAACAACAATAAAAACAATAAAAGAGAAAATGATGAAGCAGAAATTGACTAGAATAACAACCGAAACATAAGATTTTATTTTTATTTTTGCACAATGGAAGGTTTTGTTTGTTGTGTTGCATCCATTCATTCATTTGCAATGGCATTCTGTCAGTTGCTGTTAGAACTCTGGAGAAATCAGAATTCGGAAAGCTTTCTTTCCTGATTCGTTAAAAATGTTTGGGGAAAATTTTTTTAAAAGTAACACAAATCAATTAATTCTCTGGATATTTGGGGGCAAATGTCAAACTATCATTGTGGTGATGAATCAAGCAATGTTTTTATATCACATGCTGTGGATACATGCATGTATACAGCATATTCAGTTTTCATTTGCAAGATGGCCACCCACATTTGGAACTGCTGCTGTCACTAGGATTTCTACCACTCCCAGCTCAGTGGTAAAGTAGAAAACTCAAGACCACAAGTTTTCCAACTCCATTACTACTACTACTACTACTACTACTACTACTACTACTACATTGGCTGAGGATTATAATTACAAATCCACATAGGAGAAATCAGTTTTCATCCTTTTTACACTGCTTTCAATACACAGTGTCTTTTTCTAATTTTCATTGTATCCTTTGTTTCCTGTTTAGGATTGGGTTTCCAGTACATTCTATAGTCTGTTTTAACTCTATACTTCTAACATCTGAACACTGAACTTTTATTCACTACAATCTTGACCTCTTCAAGTCTAGAGTTAACCATTATCCTTCCTGTATAGCCTCATGAACTTCATTCCTTGCCATTTCTTACACTCATACATCACAGAGTATCCTCTACTTTGAGTGGTTCTTTGGGCTTTGTATTGGATGAACATCAGAAAAAAATGAATTCATCTTTTTTACTTTGCATCCAATCCACAATGTCTTTTGCTAATTTTGATTGTAATTCCTTCATCATTCAAAACACAGGATGAAAACTGATTTCAGATTAGAAAATATCTCCCCAGATGAGATAAATTGTTGTATACAATAACATATGACCTCACCCACCCATTTCTGCAGGGAACATAAGTAAATAAGGATTTCTATAATGAAAGCCCATTGCTTGTATATGACCTGACCATTCAGAGGACTTAACATTGTAATTCTAACTAAACAAATGCAATAATTTAGGCAGATTGTTTTTGCATGCGATTAACCTTTTCAGAGTAGAACTTGATATATGTAAAGAAAAATATTACACTTGTGTATAATGTGAGATTCTTCACTACTAAATACAGACATTATTTTCACTATTTATCTTTGGACTATTGTCCTCATCTTTGTTGTTGCTATCACAACGTTTTTGCCATTGTGCCCTCCAGCATCCATCAGGTGTATATCAATCTGGGTAATTGAAATCATTTTTATTGTTATCTGGGTAACCTACAAGGAATTCTGAACTGAACCCTTTATTTAATCACTGCTCATATCTAGGAATATTGATTAGTTCTTATTTCTATTTAGTACTGTTTATATATTGCTCACTAGATTCAACACTGCCTGACCCATCAGTTGAAATCACAACCAGTATGTCATCAAATCCACAAACCAATGCTTTTATCCACTATGCTACTAGAAGATGAAATTGTACAAATTATGAATGGAAAAATGAAAAATCCCTAATATAAAGCGTATTTCATCATATTTGTATCTTTGAGTAAATTGTCCTTTATATTAGAGATTATCCATGTTTTATATTAGGGATTATCCATTTTTTACTTCATAATTTGTACAATTTCATGTCACACCATAAGTCCTGTAACCCATTATGTTTCTACTGCAGCTATAACAGCAGTTGTGTGTCTAGGGCAAGATAACCTTACAGAGCCTATCCCTCTGTGGGCTTTTTTTGAATTCAGAGTTTTCTTTATACTAATATGGCTGCCACCAAGTCAAGTGATGTAATGGAATAATCTGTCACCCCTATGAGTGAATACACTATAGGTAGTAACTACCTATATGTATCCATAAGGCAACAGACTACAGGAGACTTGCTGAGAGCTGTTGACTCAGCGAGAACTACCGACCTTCTGATAGTAGCACTCACTACTGGATTGACTTGCAATAATCATGCACATAACTGTTACCTTATTTCTTATTGTACTGGTTTTTTACAATAAACCTTTACTTATTTTATCCACCATGTTTGTCAAGTATATATTCCTATTAGCATGGAATACAACATCAAGAGAGCCCAGATTGCCCTGTTGTTTAACCCATAGCTGGAGAAGAAGAGATGTATTCATACCTTTTCCAAGAGCATTAATGTAAAACAAAATCCAGTGAGAATTCAACAGAATTCATTTTCCATGCTGAATACTGCTACACCATCTGCACCTTGTACAGGTTACTGGAGTATTTATCCAGCAAGTTTGGAAACAAACATGATCCACATTCCTGGACTTTCCCATTTTCTTTAACCAGGGCTGAAAAGAAACAATGAAAAATAAAAAAAAACAATGTCATATTTATCAAACACAAATTAATCCATTTTAAAGCTTCTTTGATCTTCCTTTATTGATTCACTTATAATTTCTAAAATATAAAACATACCATGAAAGCTAAACAAAGAGAGGCAATCATTTTGCAAAGGAGTTTTTCATAAATTCAGTTATCAATGATAACTTCAAATCTTATTAACTTTTACTAATTAATTGAATTTAGTTTGATTTTTCAAATGTGTCTGGATATTTGACACCAAAAATTTTCCAACTGTTTTGTTTGTTTTCTTTTTGGTTATTTTGTACAAATAATTCTATTTCTGTATAATTAAAGAAATTCATTTTTTGTGTTAGATTTTTCACCAATTCTTCTTTTTAATGGTATAAATTTTATGAAAATTGATTAAACTGTGATTGAATAATATTTTGTTCAAGGGTGTTTTGATCTTTTTTTGTAAAGAAGCCGAGCAGCAAAATACTTTTCTGCTAATTCCATATCTTCTGGTAATTTGGGTGGCCTGAAAGATGGACAAATATACAAACTATCATATGTCATTAAAAAAGACTGCCAAGGAACTTTTGTTAAGTTTTTAATTATGCTTTTCTTGTGTTTAAACAAAAGATTTTAGTGGGAGGGTTTAAGATGTGTTGAAATTGTCCAAATGTTCGTTTTGGCTAATCTATTAGCTATTTTCAAGGATTTGGGTTGTCTTATTACAAATGATATGTAGGCTGCTGAGAGGTAGACATATTTTTAATTCCTGGATAGAAATATCACAATAAAAACCTTAACGAAATTACTGTGTCAGCCATTTTTAATGAAGCATGTAAAAGAGAGATACACAGCTATTAAACAATTATATATGCATAATGACAAATTTTATTACCTATGCAAAACTAAATGGAAAGAATAAAAAATACACACATATATATATATATATATATATATATATATATATATATATATATATATATATAAAAAATATAAAGTTCCTATGGAAGACTGTGAGAGGAATACATTTTTAAAGAGTCCTTTATTGGTTTGATAGAATTTTAAATTCTCTGAAAGTTACCCAGTTTGACAGACGCTTGAAGAAAGCCAGAGGCTACAACTGCTGAAATGTTTTGATAACAACAAAGGTTAGTCCCAATGTAAATATGAAGATGAGGTTATTATTCTCAATTTAAATAATTTCTGTGGACAATATAAAGCACATTGTGACTAGTCACATTAGACCTCCAAAAATGAGCATTGCTTCTATATCTGGGTTAGAACTGCCAATCCCCACAGTTTAGCCTTGATAGATATCAAAATCATTTACATGGTCTTGTAGGGAGAAGCATAAACAATCCAGTCTATCAATATGGGTTCTCTTCAGAGTATATTTCAAACTGAATCCTTTATTTAATCTATAAGATAAAAATTGTTCTCATTCCATATCTATGGATACCTGATTTTTTTTAGTACTGGTCAGTTACTGCTCACCCTGTTTCCACTGACCAGGATACTATATCACCAAATTCATGAACCAAAGCTTTAATTCACAAGTCTATTGTCTCATGAGATGAGGATATTTTTTTTAATCATTTCATGACAAACAAGGCAGTAAAGCCACTAAGATGCAATACTGAGTGTGAAATAATATGACAGAAGATTGACATTGCATTTAAATTTTTGAAGATCAAAGTTGACTGTAAAGTAAGAGGCAGGAGAGGAGTTATATATAAGTGAGAACCACAAGAGAAGAAACATTAGTTCAAATGTAATGATAATGCTTCATGCCAGGAATTCAGACCAAAATTATCCACAGACAGTCTACATTTGAATGTGATTCTATATCTTACTGATTTGTCAAAAAAAATTTTGGCAGATCTTCTATTATCAAAATGTAGGATATCTAATAACAAAAGTGATGGGAATAAAAAGAAAAAGAATCAAAATGAAATGTAAAAAAAAAATTTTAATTTAAAATCCCCAACATTCCTTATTCGTGTGCATGTGTATTTGCATCAACATAACAAATTTAGTTTGATGAAGTCCTAAAGGACAAAATGCATCACAAGAAAACTTTTTTCGCTTTGTCATACACTTTTCCCAAATATCATTTTTGATATATATATATATATATATATATATATATATATATATATATATGTTGAGACAAGTTTCTGCTAATGTTTTTTTATATAAAATGTTACAGCTGTTGGTAATGTCTAAGACTCTTCTTGAATGACTTAAGCATGAATTTTGCCATGTAAAAATAAATAAAACTCTCCTCCAAATTCCAACCATTTCAGAAATTAAAAGTCCTGAATATCTACTAAAAATACTTTGATCCTCTGAATTATAATCTTAAGAGAGCCATCAAGAATTATGAGAAGATTAATTCTCTCTTAGAAATCTAGAACTGTCATGTTTAATGTATTGATAAATTCATTCAATATATCCTTATTTAGATGATATAGTATTTATTTTTCAATTTTGTTATTCATTTTTCTGTTTGTTTTTTTTTTTTTTTGATTTTTTTTTGTTTTTTTCATCTTCATTTTTTAGGGAGTTAGGGAAACAGATGTTTATCCCAGCAATACTAAAAAAAAAAAAAATAAATGAAATGAAAACAAAATAATGGTGAAAAAATGTCAAATAACACAATCCTCTTTAGAAAATTTATTGCTTTTTAAAATTATCTGACAGGTACATTTTTAACAGGATGTTTTATCGATGTAAATTTACAGAAAAAAAATGTTATGTGGGAAGAAGGCTTTCTAGTTGGCTTAATCATTAAAAAATCTATCCATAATAAAAATCTACAGCCACTCATCTTTTACTCGACATTGACCACTTGAATAAAGTAACCCTTAATTTAATGGAAATATGAAACACTTTTGCTAACCTTACATTATTTTTTATGAATGTATTTATGTTTTTTTATATATTTTTAAGTAAAATAATTAATCTAGCTTTATTTATATTTGTTCTGTTAAAAAAATGTTAAAACAACCCCAACTATCCAAAAACATTCTCACTCACAAACAACGATCACAAATAAACATTCCAAGTTTTGACTTTTCTGCTTAAACTAATGAGGATTTCTCAAACTCAGAGTTTGAAATCATAGAATATTGTAATTTTTTTTATATCTTTTCTTTTTCTGTTTTTCTTTTCTTTTTTTTTTTTGTTTGGTAGTTTGTGGGAGGAGCAGATTTAAAAAAAATTTTTTGGTGTTGTTACCTTGATCAAAACATCCCGAATTCCTGCATGTGTGGCAGATTATTCTCAGAGGAAATGCCTGCAGTGCCATTCGCCTAATTAACAAGCCCGCCACCCAGGCACCAGGACATGCAGACGGAAAAGACAAGAATGATATGCCCAGAGACGACCAAACAATGAAGGGGCAAGCAGAGTTTTGACAAGCATGTCCAACACATATTTCTACATAATTGAACAGTGGAAACAGATTGACAATAACAATTAATAAGATGCTACAATAAAACCAACATGATACAAACAAACAAACAAATATGATTGGTTCAAAAAAAAAATGAAAAGAGAAAATATTTTTAATGAAACAAATGTAAAAAATACAAAAATTTCTAAAACAGAGAAATGGCACTGACCAGAGAAGAACTAATGAAGTCTATAATAAATACTTCTTTATTATTTCGAACATGGAAATATTGTTTGGGATAAATATTTATTATTGTTGTTGTTTTTATTCATTTACTTATTTATTTTTTTTATTCAGATGACAAAAGTAAAAAAGATGGGTGGGTGGTGTTTGAATTAGGCTTTCTTATAAATAATGGCATCCAGGTTGAAATCTATCAATACAAAATAAAAATTGAATGGAACTGTTTGGCAATCTCTTTAAAGAGAAATGATTTCTTTTGCAAACTAATTGATGTGGCTTGATAAAGTCTATTCAAAATTTCAAAGATGAATGCAAAAAATATTAATTCATGTGGAAGCTGAAGAAAATAATATAGAAAAAATAAAACAGCATTTCTGTATATGCATATATATATATATATATATATATATATATATATATATATATATATGATAAAGAAACAAATAGGAAACATTAATCAATCTAAAATGTTTCACTTTTATTAAAGCTTCATCAGAGAATGAGATATGATGAAAAAGAAGAAAGAAATTCTTGGTTTAACATTGGTTTAAAAGAGTCAAATGCACTTTAGACCTGATTAACCAATGAAAATCAAACAACACAAAAGTAAAAATACCAGAATTTATTTCTGCTTTTTCTCCATATCTTATTCTCTGATGAAACTTTAATAAAAGTGAAACCTGTTAGATTGATAAACATTTCCTTTTGTTCTTTATCTTATCATACTGCTGGATTCTGATCCATATTTGATCCCAACTCATATTATATATATATATATATATATATATATATATATATATATATATATATATATATATATATATATATATATATAATTTGGGATCAAATATATATATATATGTAAAATATATATATATATATATATATATGTGTGTGTGTGTGTGTGTGTGTGTGAAGGTACTTAAGAGATTTTAGTTGGATTAATGTGAGATTGTGACCCTGGGTTTCACACTCTCTACAATAGAGCATGAAACCCAGGGTCACAAACTCGCATCAATCCAACTAAATATTGTATATATATATATATATATATATATATATATTGTACTATGTATATATATGTACCAGAACATACAAAAACATTGTTGTAACAATTATTTTTAAGATGTGAAAGATAAAAGATAACAAAAACCTCTACTTTTGGGCCTTGTCTAGGATGAAAATTAGTAAAAAAAGCAATCCACCAGGTCATCAATATTTGATAATTTATTTTTCCTTCCATTTATTAAAACAATGACAACACTTTCCTATTTTTTAATGAAATATTTATTCACAACAGTGACTTTGTAAGTTATAGTCAGCCTCTAAGATGCTATAAACACACACACACATATACACACACAAACACACACACGCACACACACACACATGCATGCACACACACATACATACACACATATATATATATATATATATATATATATCAGCACCCTCATATGTGTATGTGTGTGCAACCACAGTAATTTAGGTAAATTCAACATTATTTATTACTATAAAATTTTTAGTTGATACATGTATTTCAATGTACAATCTTGATTTTTTTCAAACTGTTAAATTAATGTCTATTGGCCTAGAAAATAAAGAGTCTTATTAAATAAAATGTACAAATCATCAAAGATTGAGTCTGCCTTTCCTTTATTCTGTTTATAATGATGATTTCCCTGGCATATAAACAGTGCCAACCCAACCCAGCCAAAAATCAAATTGACAGACCCCTGCAAATATGCAAATTAATTCTTACACTTTTCAACACTCCTTCATAATTTTATATGCTAGCTAACCACCTTCATTTCCCTGGTGCTGACACCTAGGATGTTTATTTTATTATTGTTCACTCAATAAATGACTCAAGAGTCACTCAAGGTAGAAAGTTAAGGAATAAAGTTGTTGTATGGTCATAACAGAAGGGTGTCATATATGTAGATTTTGTACAGAAAAGACTTGCTTTCTGTCATGGGTGCTTACCTATAACTACAGAATGAACTCTTCCTAACACTATGTATACTACACCTCTCAAGAGAGAGGGACGAATCGAGTCGAGCCAAAGTAGTTCACTCCAAACCAGACTGACACCTTCCACATATTGTATTATTATTTCGTGTAATATACCTTCGTTATTTCTACTCTTGTGTTCGTGTTGTTCTTCCTTGGTCCTAACCTGGACCATAACACTTTCAAACTTAGACTTGAAAAGGTTGAGATTGTAACAACTGGGGAAGCATTTTCTCTGGAATTTGCTCCACAGAGAAACTGTTCTTAGGAAGAAGCTGTTCAGATAGTACTTCCTTTTTATCAATGAAATATGAAAGGAATGAGCATGGCTTTCCCTAATGTACATAGGATTGACAGATATTAGAAATTAAGGTCTGATCTGGTGAACTTAATGACTGCAGTTCATTAGAAAATTTTCTACAGAAATAGTGATGTAGCAGTGACTGGTTTGCAGCATTTTGTTTATGAGAAAGGTGTTGTAGTTTGGGAAATAATTCATCACCCATAGGGTTTTATAGACCTTTTTAAACTAAACTAAGATGGGAAGTTCCAGCAGAGATATGGTAGGAATATTTCGTTTTTAGACACATCTGTTTTCTAACTGAGCACTGTAAGTCTTCAATGATTGTAGCCATCAACATAGAAATCAAAACTGAAACCCCAATTTTGGAAACTTTTTGCAAGAATATCAAGTTCAAAGCCAAATCAGATTTGGTGTTTATGTAATTAAAGAATTACAAGATAAAGCAAGAAAATGAGGGGAAAAAAAACAAAGAACACCAGAGAAAACTTTGTTATTCTCAATTAAATTAAGAAAATTTCATTTCTTTTGAATCAGAGAGATTTCATTCTTATTTGGCATATCAAAAAGAAAAAGAATTATCACAAAAATGAAAAACAGATTTTTTTATTTTATTTTGGACTGATTCATATATTGTTTCAAATGTTTATACGGTACAGAAAACATGAGTAATGATGTTATAATAAAGGTGTAAATCACAAGTAAAGAAATATATGATAGAATATTGGTTAGCAATGAAATCAGCAGATTATTACTACTGTAGTGAGTTTTATTACTAATGACAAAAAGACAGAGATGCGGTTCTACAGACATGCTAAGAATAACCTGAACTGAACATGTGAGAAATACAAAAGTTTTAAAGAAAATGGCAACTAAAAAGAACACCTACACTTAAGATAAGAAAGACACAGCTGAAATTTCTGGGACACACAATGAAGAAAGAGGGTTTGAAGAAATTAATACTCACAGGACATATTGTGGGCAAGAAGAGGTAAAGGGAAACAGCAAGTAATCTGCCAAATGTTTTTGTGTGAATATAAGTAGGACAAAATAATCAAGTATTGCTTAGAGCTATAAGAGACAGGAAATTGTGGAGATCCCACATTCTGAAGAGACACAGCACATAAAAGAAAAAGGAGTTTTAGCCTTACTGAGTGTCTGATACTTGTGGCATTGTGTCCAAGGATGTACTTTGCTGAGTAGTATGAGTTTGGGCACCAGTTTTTCAAATGTTTACAACTGCTTTACTGTTAGTTCACCCAATACAAGACCCAAGAGCCACTCAATGAAGAGGGTTACTCAGTGAAATGATTTAAAGAGGGGAGAATGGGGAAGTAAGAATATTATGAGGATGAGTAGAGTTTTGATCTTAGTGTGGTACAAAGGTTAGCTAACTCATGATAACTATCAGTTTCACATCTTAAGTGCTCACCAGATCATCTCATGATCACTGTATCCACACTGTTTATCTATCTTAGTCTGTTTATATCTATCTATCTATCTATCTATCTATCTATCTATGATATCTCCTGATGAGTGGACTGAACAATTGCACAAAGGTCCATCTATGAAACTCTGGAGTAGAGGTCCTGAATATAACATCAATCAGCTAAGTGATAAATTTTATATTTGTATTAATCATGTCTATCTATCTACGCATATATAGAGTTTGTCTTCAAATGCTCTACCTCCAATATGATAAACTCAAAATATAAGTTACTATAAATTAACCTTCTATTCCACAAAATAAAAAAAAATAACATGCACATATTAAACCAATAAAGACTTAAATTAAACAACTGCATACAATAACAAATTATTCTCTAGTAACTATGAGGGGACGTTGAAAAGTTCTCCAAGAAGCCCTACCAACAGAGAATCTGATCTTTGGTCAAATTTTGAAATGTTGGTTAGGATGAGAACTTTTCAATATTCCCTCATACTAACCAAACAACAGAAACTGTAAAAAGCTGCTAAAGTTATCAATCTTGATGGGGTTCAGTCAGTTTAGCAATTCTAAGAACTCATTATACAATAACGTCTGAAAAAAAATAATCAAAAAGAGCATTTTGAAAGAGATATGCTTATAAATACATGTTAAACTCCAAATATTTGAGTCCCATTAAGTGAAACCCATTTATTTGAATCACATATATTTGAACCCTATACATTTGAATCTCATTCTTCTGGATCCCATTTATTTGAATTCCATACATTTGAATCTGTAGCAGGGTCAAATGTGTAGTTGTGTGGTTGTTAATGTAGTATTTATCCCAATGTGATATATATTTGTTGAGTGTAACAGGGTTGATGTTAATGACAGGATATTGGTATTTTTTTCTTTTTCGTGATGTGAATTGCAAATATTGGTATGGTGTGTGTTAAAAATTTTTTCAGTGTTACTGTCTCTTTTGTTTTTTTAAAAGTTTGAGTTTACTTGTTTTTGCTTGTTCTAAGAATTTCATTGTTGTTTGGCATCTGAGATCGTCAACTTTCGATTTTTCGGAGTGATGGTGATACGATATGTTATATTACTTTTTACTACTGCTTGTGGTTGAAGAGTTGTTTTTATAATGATCAAGTTCAGATTTTAGAATTATGAAATATTTTTCTCATCTTTCATCACTGATGGCAAGGTTATTTTAGGATGATGAAATTTTTTATCATTATTTCAGGGATGAGGAAATATCCTTATTTTCTATCTTCACTGAAGGCAAGGTTTATTTTTAGAATAATGAAATATCATCATCATTCTGGATCATATTTGAACCCTATTTATTTAAGCTCAATGCATCTGAACAAAACCCATTTCACTTCCATTTTTTTTCAATATTATCAATTTGAATACTGTGCATTTGAACCACACCTGTTTGAATTCCATGCTTTTGATCCCTATCCATTTGAACCTTATCCATCTGATACCCACTGGCATAAATCTGAGATAGTTGTGGTTATAAATCTGTTTATCAATTAGTGAAGTCATTTCCTGTTAATACTCTTAAGAAAGACATGTACTTTAAAACTGCACAAATGCACTGCCACCATTACTTACATGAATATTAACCAAATAGGAAAGTTTCAATTCTCAAAGTAATCAGAGTCAAAAATTAATCAGTACAACAGCCAGACACTTGATTAACAGCTATCATCAATTATCATAATCATGTATTGAGTTTAAATTATGGGGGAAAGTTCTTTTTGTAAGCATCTCAATATATTTCATTTTGCCATTTCAAACATTAACTGGAATTTTTACTTATTTTAATAGATAATTAGAATCTATTCAAATATTTTTGTAATTTACATTGCATACTTACAATACTTTATTGGAAATAAGTTCATACAACTTCAATTTCAATAAGGCTTACAGATACGCATCACATTCAAACACCAATTCTTGTACAATCACTGAAATTAAGCAACATCAAACCTGGTTAGTACCTAGATGAATGACTGCTTGGGAATACCAGGTGCTGTAAGCTTGGATATGTCAGTGGTGTACTTGATAATGGCTCAGAGTTGTTAATCGGAGAGTCAAGTTTCAATTCCCATTGGGTTCATTATATTCATTTGGGAAAGGTATAAATCTACCTGTTCTCCCACCTGCTATAGGTTAATTAGTAAAACTTGTATCATTAAACCATTATTACCTCCAAAAAATTCTGACAATTTAAAATATTTTCTGGCTTTAAATAACCAGCAAATGGTTGATAAGCTGTAGAAAATGAATCAATCAATTTCAGTAAGGCCTTCGTTGAATGGATGAGTTCAAACTTTGATTCAGGGCTTCTTATGAAGGAAAGCTGGTTCCAGAGATCCCAATCCTGTGGCATGTAACTCAATGCCCCTCTATGGATTTCATAGATTGACTATTAAACTGTGAAAATTTCAGATCAACTTTCAGTTGTTAACTGTGTCACACCATGGACTTATTGATCAAGTAATGTATTTCCTCTGTTGTAGACATTGCAAGATTAAGCAGGTCATCCAGAGCTGAAGTCTTGATAAAATCTTGGCACATCAAATAGTTTCAATAGGAAATATGTTCATTTTACAGTTGTATTCTTCTTGTGCATTTTCAGACTTTTATAACTTTTATGTTCATGAGTGTAGTTAAAAAAAATTCCTCAAAAGGAACTCTAAACTCAATGATGTAAATCTTTTTGAATTCACCAACTGAATGATATTGCCAGTCTACAGAGACATTAACATGATTTTGACTGAGAAACTCTTTTTATGCCTTTTGTTCTCTTCAGATTTCTATGAATTTTATTGGTTTAGTAGCTTAATACCCATCAAAAATAGGATTATTTACATATGGATTATACTGACATGGATCAGCACTTCTGTCTAGGAACAGAGTATATATACACTCTACCCTCTGACTAGCTTCTGAGTATCATATCTGTAGATTAAATCAAATAATAATGCAAGCTTTGAATGCTAAGATTTCTTTTTCTTCTTCTATGTGCCATGTACCCCGAGGACATTGGCGATCATGGCTCTTCACAATTTCCTGTCCATTGTGATTCTTTATAAATTTTTGTCTCTCCTAAACATTGTTCCATCATCCATTTACTCAAGCTTACAAGATAGGTTATGTAATGCTTTCCTCTCTCTCCCTCCTGCCTTCAATCTGTCCTGTAAGTATCAAATTTTTCAAGCCCTCTTACCTCAACTATCTCTTCCTGGTGTTAAACATAAGTGCCCTTTTTGTTTCCATTTTATTTAAAACTTCATCATTTCTCATATGTTCAGTCCATGGTATTCTCAACATCCTTCTGTAGAACCAGAGTTAATTCAAATGGACTTAACCTTCTTCACACTGTTATCTTTCATAATTTTTTGTTAAAAGCCATGAGTTTTCTGGGGCTAATACTAGCAATTAATGTACATAAAATTGTATAATTTGACAAACTATAAACAAACAGGATTATTTATCTTTCCTGTTGATACAGAGAACTCATAAGCGTAAATTTTAAACTGAAACTTACAATCAATGTTTGTTTGGCTTTTCCATTATTGTAGAAAGCTTGCAAAATTGACAGTTGTAAGTGTAAGACTTAAAAGTTATATATATATATATATTTATATTTATATATATATATATATATATATATATATATATATATATATATATGTGTTTATAAAATAATAAAATAGATTTTCTGTGATCAATACAATCATTCCTGTTGAGAGACTCATTGATTGATTGGAAAATTACAAAACTCTTCAATAAGTATTACAAGTTGAGAATCCTTTAGCCAAAATTCTTGGAACTGGAAGTGCTTCAGTTTTCAGATTTTTGGGAGATTTTGGATTACAGGCTATTTAAGTTGTATACAGAATCTATAAAATGGGACAGCTTGGGAATGGAACCCAAGCATAAACACAATAACTCTTTATATTTCATAACACAGCTTATAAATAAGGTAGTTTTATATAAATAATATATATCCTGAAAGTAGTTTTATATAAAATTTAATAAATTTTACATACATACAGATACGGGTAATGACTTTAGTCATGTAATGCTATAAGTAGTGAAATTAGGATTTTATGTAAAAATAATGTTTTGTACATTCTGTATGTGTACAAAAAATCATAATCATTATTTACAAAAAAATATATAAATGCAACACCGAACACTACTTCTACATCATGTGTGAGAAACTGGAGAGAGAATGGGTACATCACCAATGACATCACTTTGAGTGTAAGAGGGAAAATTTGGTAAGATATCAGTCTCTACCAACGGTGTCGTGTTATGATTAAAATGATACAATAAATGCAGGTATAGTATTTGTATAAAAACAAAATGTGGATTCTGATTACAGTTAAACATAATGATAACTGAAAAAAGTTAGCATTTTATTTGTAACACTGCAACACAATAATCATGCTACAGATAGCCATGTTGTTTCTGAAATTTTCCATTTGGTGTCCTTGGTAACATGGTTGAGTGATCCATGGTGCTGGTTTAAAGCAACAGTCTCTTCAGTGGTGTGGGTTCAAATCCTACTACTGTCATTCATTTAATAATGTTTTTCTTTTTCTAATATTCTCTCACATGAAGTAACCCCTTGTATCTTAGTGACTTTATTGGCTTGCTGAAGGCTGAAATGATTGAAGAAAAGTGGTTGTCAGCAAAAGTGACAGGCAATTGGAAGACATCAGAATCAAGTAGGTACAGAAATCTGATTATCTTGATAAATGTAGTCACAAAAGACGAAAAACATGATGCAGAAATTGAAAAATGCATAAAAATAGTGGAAGATGCCTTCCAGAAACAAAACAGAGTATTAAGAGAGGGAAAAAATTCATTAGAAACAAAGAAAAGGGTGCTAAACTGCTACGTCACATCTATCCTCCTGTATGGCACTGAATGCAAATTTCTCAATGATGAAGAAGAGATATGAAGTGATAGAGTTGTGATTAGCATAGACAGATCCTGAAAATAGTATGAACTGAATATATAGTGATTTACTGTAGCTTAGATGTGGCACAAGGCAGAAAGCATAAAGCACTGAGTGAGGATAGAACTCACTACTCGGTCATAATTTATCTAGCATGTCAAGCTTGCTAACCATTACACTACATCGAAGTGCCCACATGAAATGAATATATAAGGAATATTTTAAAGAGAATATGACTCAAAGGTAAGATAAAATTCATAAAGTATATAGAAAGCATGAGGGTCAAATGGAACTAAGGAAGAAGGGCAAATGGTAAATAAAGAAAAGAACTGCTAAATAAAGAAAACACTGCTGAATTGCTACTTCATAGCTATCCGCCTACATGGCATTGAATACTGGACAATTACCTTATAGATGAAGAATAGACTTGAAGTAACAGAAATGGGGGTTCTACAGATAGATGCAAAGAATCCCACTTTCCACAACAATAACCACTACTTTACATGCACATTCCACTGCTATCTTTATTATATTATATTCTTATATATATTATTTTTAATATATCATTATATATTTTGTGTTATATTTTATATTTCTATATATATTCTATATTTTATGTTACAAAGAGAAAAATGTTCTCTGAATATTAGATTCTATATTTATCACTTTCTGACCTTCCTGACAATCAGATTTTGTCAAAGATGAACCGTTCTTGCTTTGTAGCTTATTAACATTTAAGATGACCCAAACCTGAACTTGCTACACGGATCCATTTGTCTTCCTATATTACAACTCATGCTTTGACTCAACAACCTGAACTTTGCTTCTCTTCATGATTTTAAAAAAATGCCTCTGGTCAGTTGGCTGTCCATGACGTGAGAAGAACAAGTTTGAGGGTTAGGAAGTGCATTGGAATATGGTCACCTGGGGATAGAGGAGGGGTGAAATGGGATGAGAGAATCGGGAATGAAATTAGGGACTGGATAGTTGGGTCTATCCATCACATATACAGACAAGAATTTTGACAATAGGAACTGATTTTTTCTAGAAATTTCTCTTGGAAATTCAATAATTTGGAAATAGAAAAGATAGTAATTCACACCTAATATATATATATATATATATATATATATATATACAAAAAGAGAAAGAGAGAGAGAAGGAGAGAGAGAGAGAAATAGTTATATCTGTCTCTGTGTGTGTCTCTGTGTGTCTTTATGGAACCTTGCTTCTTTGCATTTAACATAAAATAATTTAGATACTGGATGAGTTTAAAAGTACTTTCAATATATTTTTCTTCATGGAAAGATTGAGGGATAATAATTCTAAATGCCTTAAGTAGAATCCGATAATTATTCCAGATTTTAATTTGTTGTTGTGGTATGAATAGAAATTTATGAGATCAGTTTTCTTGTTAGGAAACTAAACATTTAATGAAAACGTATATGTTCATATTTAGTTGCACACACAAGCACATAGAGATATACATACATACATACTTACACACACACACACACACACACACACACACACACACACACACACACACACACACACATATATATATATATATATATATATATATATATATATATATATAATATGATATAATATAATATAAAAGTGGACATTGAAATCAACACCCATCAGCAATAGTCTGTTTTCATGCTTATATGCAAACATTCTGGCCTGACAATTGCATATAAGCATGAAACAGATGTTACCATTCTCTGGGGTTGATTTTTATATTTACATACACTCAATCCCTGATATTGAACACTTTAACCCATAAATATAGCATACCTTAAAACTATATTCTATCATATATATATATATATATATATATATATATATATATGAAATGTGGAGACAGGTCAACACCAAGTAGTGAAAGTCTGTTTCATGCTTGATCACAATTTTAGGTCATTGTTATTGAGCACTTTTACCCATAAATAAAAATTAAATCTATATTTTATTATATTATATTTGTATACATATATATATATATATATATATATATATATATATATATATATATATATATATATATATTTAGTTTATAAAAAACTAGGTAATCCGTATGGGTAAACCTAAGGAAGATAAAATCCAGAGAGCTCAATGTAAATCAAGAGCAAATAATTTAAATAAAAACTGACCACTTTAACCTTAAAGTGGTCTGTTTTTATTTAATATATATATATATATATATATATATATATATTGAAATTGCTAGGACACATAATGAAGAAAAAGGGTGTAGATAATTTAGCACTCACAACACAGCGTACTTACTCTATTTTCTATCCTTATGCAGGTGCTTTGTTCATACTACATGTAGTGGATTATTCTAATATCCTTTCTAAATAAATAAAGTTTTCCTAGCAGTTCAAATAGATCTTTGTGCCATATCTTATCAAATGCTTTTGCCTTATCTATGAAATATAAGTATACATCTTCTTGTACTTATATTGTGTGATTAGTGTTTTAAAATAACATTGGTTAGGCAGAACCAATATATAGCAACACATTCATACACACTCATGTACATGTATAAACAATTATATGTATTCATACATCTACACATTCACATACATGCTCACATACATAATATAATAACTATCCACTCGTATTCAAGGATACCTGTCTACTAGGGTGGCTAGTCAATCCCTATTGCAGATGTTCACATGCACATTTGTGTTTGCTCAACAGCTGTGGCTTATACTGCAACTATGCTGAGCAGACCTTAGTTACAGTTTCTGGAAAGAGCATGTTATCTAGCATGATCAATTTGAACAAGGCCAGCATGCTCAAGCCCTCAGCCACGATGACTTGTGGTTCCATGATAGCAGAGCTATCGACGACCCACAAGAGTTCTGTCTACCCAATTTCACTCACAAGGCTTGGATCAACCCGTGGTATGGTTTTCAGACACTTTCCAAAAGTGCCACATGCTGGGATTGACCTCAATCCAGTTCAATAACATCAGGAAGTTGCCTTCCTGACAAATCAACCATGGTAAGATTCGAACTCGGTGCTCATGGTCAGAAAGTGAACATTCTAACCACTCGGTCATGCACCCATAAACACATACATACACACATACCTTCACTCACACATGAGCTCATACACATATATTTACATATGCCTTCATGTACACTCAAATTCTGACACTGACATGCAGGCAGGTCTTCAAACACATATATGCTCACATTTGCACACACACACACACACACACACACACACACACACACACACTTCATGCACATGCAAATACTGCCATTTACTTACATATATGCTATCACAGAAATATACACGTGTTTGAACAAAAGACACAACAAACATAGGTAATCCATCATTTTTAGTCTAATCAGGCACATGACAAACAGTACAGAACAAATATTCCTCTTCTTTCTCCTCCTTATTATCAACATCATACTTTTCCTCCCTCCTGTAAGAGGAAGCCCTGCCATGTCTTTCCCACAGAATCCAGTGACATCACGGTTTCTGATTAAGAGTGGTGTACTTGCCACGCTTGGTATGATGAGAGGGTTTCTGTCGAGGACTCTCCCTAAGTTAAATATGCTTCCACATGGGATTCAGCACCCTGATATTTTTCAGAGATTCCTTCCAAAGATTTCCCTAGGAATGAGAGAGATTTGAATTCAGAATTATCTTTTTTAGACTAGTTGCCAAGCCAAAAACCTAAAGACCCAATCTACACTGCTATTTAACTCATAATTGGGGAAACAAGAAATGTTAATGTCATTCCGAAATTCATTAATGCCGAGTGAACAAAATTATCTATACCATTAACATATATTCATATATAAACCAACCCAAATATAAGCTGACTTCCCACTACATATTCTGTGAGAAAAAAACAAAAATCCAAAACCTGTGTATAAGAGTAAGGAGTTAATGCATTATGCAGATGGCAGTTTTGTAAATTCCCACTGGATGATATTTTTATGAAGTTTTAACATTTTGGTATCTAAAAAACTATCCCCTAAATCTCAAAAACTATCCTCTAAATGACACTTAAAAAGCGTCATTTAGAGGATAGTTTTTGTATCACATCTCCATTGCACAGTGATTTTTTTTACCATTTCATTTATTTTATAAATTATCAACAATTTTTGTTTACTTCTTTTTAGCAGACAATAATAGCACCATTTTCTAAATGTAACAGGATTTTATTTAACATGCAAATCAAATGAAATACAGACTTTAAAAAAGTTGGAATCCATTTAACATCCAACAAGCAAATCCCTTTTTGTAAAGTTATTAAAACTTTAGAGTGAACATAAGGCTTATATAATGTACAATATAAAAATAAAAGCGTGTGCAAAAAATAAATGGGAGAAATAAAAACATAAAGACTTTGAATACAAGAACATCCTGTAAAATGCGTGTAAAATCGAAGTAAAACAGTGTTTCATTGAACGCAATCACTCAAGATATTGAAGTGTGCATCAGCAAAAAACTGACCTTGAAATAAAACTACCCCACCATTTTTGTCACATATTTCTTGGCTTATACACAAATGTACAGAATAATTGTTAAGCAAACCACGTCTCCATAAAACAAATATTATTTTAATTAATTTCATTTAATTTTTTGTAGTTTCTTTTGTATGATTTTGGAGACAGACTGCTGAGAGTGACATCTTGCACTAGTCACTGTGTGATAAAATTCATGGGATCCAACAATATTTGTTTTATTTTTACAAATTCAAAACCTGTATTTGATTACTAGTTGTCTTCAATTATATCAATTTAGGGGCTGAAGGTGAAGGGTCATTTTCATCATATTATTAATTTCCTTAATTTTCTTCATTTTCAAGTTTATCACCTGATAAGTAAACAGATCACCACTGAATCCAAATACATTGACCAATTTCTGTTATACCTTATTCAGATTAATCAATCAATCACTCAGTCAATTTACTTCATTCATTATCTCTCTCTCTCTCTCTCTCTCTCTATATATATATATATATATATATATATATATATATATATATATATATATATATATATATATATATATATATATATATATAAATATATATAACTATATATAACTATATATATATATATATATATATATATATATATATATATATATATATACATATACATATATATGGAAACCTTAATAATAAAAAAAGAAAAAGCCAACACTTAATATTAACTACGAACACAGTCACAATGTGGTAACTGTGTTTGAAAAATAACTCTAGAAACATACACACAACCCATACATCCAATTAAAAAGCAAAAATAAAAATATCCTTGATAATGGCTAAAAGTATAGCCGAAAGTATTCAGAATTATTGAACATTTGAACAGTTTCTACACACTCTGTGTTCAGAAAAGAAAACACTTGTTCGAACACAAGAAAAATTAAATAAAAAGCTTAATTGTAGTACCTTGTCTGTCTTCTTTAATGAAACATGTATACATACATACATACATATATATATATATATATATATATATATATATATATATATATATTTTTTAAAGAGAAAATTTAACATTTTCAGCTTCTTTCTCTTTAAATTAGACATCTTTCTCTCATTGGAACAACTTTCATCTCTCCCTTATATATATATATATATATATATATATATATATATAAAAAACTAACCTGACTAAAAAACAAGCAATAATACAAATAATTATGTAAAAAAACACTGCCAAGCAATTCTACAGGAACCAACTATATAGTAACTAAAATCTAGATGGAAAAATATGATATACTAAATGAAAAAATTATAAGAAAAATAATGCATCAATACATATCACAAAATAATGACAAAAACAAACGTTAAACTCATCGCTAGCTGCAAAAAGATAAAATATCCAACATGAACACCACCAATAATACAACAAAAAAATCGAAGCTTCAACAATCCAATCTTGTCTATGAATATATATATTAGGTTGTATCAAAAGTATTTTCATTTTTTACTGATCTTTACTTTAAAGCTTATTTCATATCTACATCTAAAGATTATGTATGGCTCCACTATATTATTATTATTATTATTATTATTATTATTATTATATATTCAGGTGTATCAAAAGTATTTTCATTTTTTACAGCCCTTTACTTTAAAGCTTATTTCATGTCCACATCTAAAGACTATCTTCAACTCCACTATACTATTCTCCTTATTATCATACTTATCATATCTACCAATATTATCTAGATGTGCTTTTTTTTTATGTTATAATGGTAGATACAAGTATTAAGAATCAGGCTGTTTGCAATTACATTTTTTGCTGTTTCTTTGATTTCTATTCAATTTCTTTATAATTTCCAACATTGTGTTCACCTCAATAATAATATCTTTGTAGTCCTTATTACTCCACCATTTGCTCAAACTTATCAAGAAGTTTTCTCACAGCTTTTCTCTGATTCCCTAGCCTATGATTTACCTTGTAAGTGTTAAATTCTCCAAGTTTCACTCTTCATTATGTGTTTTTGCCCAATTTCTGCAATCTCTTTCTTATTGCTAGCATCAATTTCTTTATATTTCCAACTGTCCTTAGAACTTCCTCATTTGTTGCATGTTCTGTTCATGGTATTCTTAGCATTTGCCAGTAGAACTATATCTCTGTTGTTTTAAATTTTCCTTTTATATTTATGACAAAATTCACCAGCTTTCACTTCCATATAGGAGGACAGACAATATAATGACTTTAACTAACTACCCACAATTATCAACCTAAAAAAATTATCTTTAGACAATCTTTATATATCTGACATTAAAAATGTCATATATCTTTATTTACAATATGATGGACAACATTCATGTTGCATAATAAAACATACATCACCAAATAAGTTACTGTTAATATTTCTAATAAAACAAATATTATAAACTACAATTTACATGGCATATTTATCATAAAAATTATATCCTGAATTATTTTACCAATATCATTTGATTACTAACAAATTGCATAATAAAATCTGGTTTTGATCTTTTGATTTTTGCTTGTTCCTCTGATCTCTGTTCAATTTCTTCACAATTTCCAGCATTGTGCTCCTTTCCTTTTACTGATTAATCCACTTTTCATGCTTAATACGGATTCCTTTTTTTTTTTTTTTTTTTTTAAATCTCTTTTTTTGTGACATTCTGAAGCTGGTTTGTTTTATTATTCTCGTCTTGCCAATGTTTTCAATCTCTTTTTTGATTTCTCTGATCTCTGTTCAATTTCTTCACAATTTCCAACATTCTGCTCCTTTCACTCAATAACTTTACAATATCCTGTTTCTCTTTTAACAATCTTTATATATCTGATATTAAAAATGAATATCAATATCTATACTGTCATATATCTTTATTTACAATATGATGAACAACATTCATGTTGCATAATAAAATCTCACACTACCAAATAAGTTGTTGTAAATAAGTTTAATAAGAATTATCTTTAAACAATCTTCATATATTTGAGATTAAAAATGAATATCAATAACTATACTGTCATATATCTTTATTTACAATATGATTGACAAGATTCATGTTGCATAATAAAACCTTACATCACCAAATAAGTTACTGTTAATATTTCTAATAAAAATAAATATTATAAACTACAATTTACATGGCATATTTATCATAAAATTATATCCTGAAAATTTTAACAAATTCAGTTTATTGCTATCAACTTTATTGAGAAAACATTGACTGGATTTAGAGCACACAAATGCACACAAACATGCACACATGCACACACACACACACAGTCTTTCTTTAGTAATATTTCTCAATCTAGGCCAGTTATTAATTTAACTGTTTAAGAAAATAAAAAAATAGTAATAGCATCTCAAATACATGTACCCACAAGAAGTTAAGTTTTTAGTATTAATATATATATATATATATATATATATATATATATATATATATATATATATATATATATAAAAACATGTAATGGATTTTTAAATCCTAATAATTATTTTGATTACATTAGCAGATACAGATTTCAAAATTTCCCAGTATGAAATGTGCATTTCTTAAGTAAGTTAATGGAGCTTTGTTTTGCTGTAATGACTTCATATGGCCTAATGCTGAAGCAAACCAGGCTTGAAAGTGATTTCCCTTATTATAAGCTGCTTCTATATGAATACTTTTAACTTCTAGGACAGTAGACATTAATTTCATTGGTGAAAAATATTTTGGAAAAACAGGTATGTCTACTTAAATACATGTACCTACTCAATATAGTATTTATTGTAAGAAACACACACACACACACACACATATATATATATATATATATATGTATGTATGTATCAACTGAGTGCCATGTATGTAAAGATGTTTTCTTGTAGTGAATAAATTACCTACATTGGTCATAAAACCACCTCTTACAAAGACACTTTGCCACCCACAATTTAAAACAACCTATAAGGAAGATTCTGGTCGATAACACTAGTATTCTATATAGATCCTGTTATGAAATATATATATATATATATATATATATATGTATATATGTATGTATATAGTGTGTATGTGTGTATGTGTGTGTATGTGTGTATAGGTACAAGTAAGTTTACGAATTCCTCGTAAAACAGTATATGTATGGAGGGGAAATATACGCACGCATATATACACACATGCTGACAGGAACACACCAAAATGGAAACAGATCCAAGAGCACATAGGGGTCACTAAAACATTAAAAGATAAAATGCCGATAACTACTCTACTCGCTGGACCAATCTTAATTGTTTTATGACCCTTCGCGCAGAACTCTTCATTGACAATTCTAAAAAGAAATTCGGATTACCAACACACAAATAGAGAATGTCTCATATCGAGAATATTTCACATTGAACATGAAGAAAAATTAATTTTTTTTAATAATATGTAGAAATCTCCACTTTTACCTGAAGACGGTCGTGAGACCAGAAACACGTGTCGTAAAATTATGTAAAACAAAGCATAATATTTTTTTCTAAATAAATCCACATTACAACCAAAAACGTTAGCGGCACCTCTCTTCTCTTCTTTTAATATACATACTTTTCTCTCGTTGGAACCACTACATTATATTTCTTTTATGTATATATATATATATATATATATATATATATATATATATATATATATATATATATATATATATATATATATATATATATATATATATATATATATATATATATATATATTTTATATATATATATATATATATATATATATATATATATATATATATATATATATATATCAGGAACAGGACCTATATATTTATATCTTCCTGTTAACATCTTTTGGCATCACCTGAAATAATCATTAGCAAGCTGGCAAGCTGTTTTTTTTATCTTTCTTTGGTACAGCATGAACAAAATTGTGTTTGTAGAAAATGATCATTTTATTGATAAGGAACAATAAGACGTGACATTTCATTAGAATGAATATGTTAATCCTTTGTTCTTTTTAAAGCAAATCAACACCCTTCTTCTTACATTTGATTATGTATTTATTACATGTTATTTATTCATTTTTGAAACCCAAATTCTACTTATTACCAAATCCTAACAGTTTCAGGGAAAGCTTTAATCTATTTTTGAAACTTTTTCTTCTTTTTTAAAAGACTATTTTTTTAAAATGTCATTTTACTACTTCTTTTGAGTTCAAAGAAAACCCAATATTAAGTGGAGATGGTTTTCTGCCATAAGGATTACAATTTGGGAAGGTTTTAATGCAATAAACAAATTCATTGTTTACCTTGAGTTCTTTAAATGGTAAAATTACAGAGGAAATGGAATTAAATACTTTCTGAAATTGTCTTACATTGAGTCTGGAGTCTCTCAACAGAATTGCATTAATTTAGTGGGTTTAATAAGAGCAGCATTTAAAACATTTACCGATTTGGGAATAGTAAAGAATTAAATTATGCTGAATCCAATGGAAAAGAATGCAAGTTTGGAAGCAATTTAAATAGAGAAAGAAACAGAAAGAGAGAGAGAGAGAGAGAGAGAAAGAAAGAAATGGAAGACTAAAGATAGATAGATAGATAGATAGATAGATAGATAGATAGATAGATAGATAGATAGATAGATAATACAAAACAGAGAGATTTGAATTAAATATAATAGCAAGAAAGAAAAAGTGAGAGAGATAGAAAAAGACAAAAGAACAGAATGTGATAGATAGATAGATAGATAGATAGATAGATAGGAATAAATAAAAATAGAGATTGAGACATTTGAACCAAATGAGATAGATAGATAGATAGATAGATAGATAGATAGATAGATAGATAGATAGATAGATAGATAGGGGGATAAAATGAGCAAGAGAGATAAAGAAAGAGGAAAGAACAGAATGAGATAAATAGATAGAGAATAAGAGAGAGAGAGAGAGAAAGTTAGAGATAGAAAGAGATAATGAATAAGTGATAGGAATAGAATGAATGAAACTGACTGCGAGATAAATATTTTGAAAGATTATTGATTTATTGATAGTTTGGAGGATTATTAGATCCTCAAAGCAAAAAATAAAAATCAGAAATAAATTCTTAACCAATAGCACATCAAAATTTATCCTTTTCATTAAGACAATATCCGTTATTTCATTAAAGTCATAAAACGAGATTTCACTCTTGACAGTCTTTTCTGAACCCTTCAAACAAAAACAAAAAATTAAAAAACACTCATTTTTATTTTTATCTTTTTTTTTGTTCTTTTATAAATTCAACTGCTGCAGGATGAGAGGGTAGCATTTTGAATTAAAATCTTTCATAGCAGCCTTAAAACAATTTAAATTCATTATTGCTAACAAATTGCTCTGGAGTTAAAGACTAGAAACCAGAAAATTTAGTTAGGAGGTTTTATTCTGCAATTAAATTTACAATTTGTAAGCAAACAAATGCTGAGAATCTGAAACATAGGAAGTTATTCTCCAAACCCTGATTCACTTATGATTTTAGTCGAGATAAATAATGTGAACATCTGTTGATTATTTTGTAAATATTTCAATTGGATTTTGTTTTATCAAAGATTTCTGCCCAGGCTTTTTGATCAAGCTTTCAGATTTTTGTCTAGCCTTCTTCTTTATATGCTGTGTCCCCTCAGGGTGTAGGCGATCATGGCTCTCCACAATTTCCTGTCCTTTGTAGCTTTTAATAAATTTAGTCTTTTTGTTATCTCTCCTAAATTCTGTTCCATCATCCATTTATTCAAGCTCGCCAGGTAGGTTATGCATTGTTTTTCTCTCTCCTTCTTGCCTTTAATCTGTCGTGTGCATATCAAATTTTCCAAGCCCTCTTTCCTCATTATGCTAGAAATTTCAACTATCTCTTCTTGATGTTAAGTATAAGTTTCCTTTTTGTTTCCATTATCTCTAAAACTTTGTCATTGCTTACATAGATATTAAAATAAAATAATATACATTTAATGGATTATTCTTTAATGAGGTGAATGGCAATCATGCTTTGATTACCACATCTAGCAGATTAATTATTAATCATTTCAGCTTATTTTAGGTTATCAGTTTCTCTTTTTTGAGAAAATGCTTTACTTGAAATTTTAATTAATTTTTAATTATAATGTTTTTACATCTGTCATTAACTGAATGAAGTATGCCTTAGAACACTTTTAATTTCACTTTCAAGGATGTATGCTTTAAACAACTTTCATTTTCACTTTCAAGGAAGTTTCCCTTATATAACTTTCATTTTCAATGAAGTGTCATGTCTCTTACACAAAACCGGATGTTGACTGCTCGACGACCCAAGGCAGAATGTGAAAATGCATCTCTGTGCATCATGACTCGATGCATGTTTTGAATGTATTGAATGAGAAAATGAACTTTATATATTGACCAGTAAAAATAACTCTCACTAAAAAACCCAGACTGTGATTTGGAGCCAATGCAACGGATATAAATTCCCTGATTTAATGCCGTAAGGCACAGACAGTGACAGAGAGAGAGAGAGACCCGGCTGAGATGTCAACATGCAGAGGCTGGTCAAGAAGGCAGCAGACACACTGAACACGATACTTTTCAACTTTCATCTTTCGCCGTTGTCATCTTCACAATACATCAGCCAACAGCCATGACCAACATTCTTTCTCTTTCTTTCTTCCTCTCCCACTCTGTTGCCTTTTACAACAGCAACGGTTAGTATGCTGTCTTTGTATATATGTAAATAAATTATACATTTATTTACCCAAATATGATGTATTGCTTTTCCTCAAATTTATATTTGCTGAGGTGAAGAAGAAGTTAACCTCTTTAGCAGTAACAACAACAGTGACAAGTTCTGCCTTCCAGGTTACCCATTCTTCGTTTCTGCAACAGAAGTATGCCTAAGACAACTTTCATTTTCGCTTTCAATGAAGTATGTCTTAGACAACTTTCATTTTCACTTTCAATGAAGTATGCCTTAAACTACTTTCATTTTCAATGAAGTATGCATTATACTAATTTAATTTCTATTTTTAATGAAGTATGCCTTATTAAACCTTTATTTTCACTTTAAAGGAAGTATATTTTAGAGACTAAGTTATATACTGAAAGTGAAAATGGAAGTTGGCTTAGACAACTTCTATTTTCACTTTCAACAAAATATACCTTAAAACACTCTTTTTCACTTTCAAACAATTAAAATGTTTAACTATTTAAAATTAAAATGTTTAACTATTCAAAAAAAGAAATATTAATTTCCAAGAAATTTGTCAACAATTCTAAGGAAAGTGTTTGTCATTTTCTGCCAATGCATTATCCAACCTTTTTCATTTCTGACATTAATTATTATCATTACTTCAAAACCTATATTCTCATCCTTACACTTTTTTATGTACTGTGTTCCTTCTGGACATGGACTGTTATGGCTCACCACAACTTCCTATCCTTCATAGAACTAAGTAATGTTTGTTTCACTATCCTTACTGTAATTATGAGTTCTTTGATAATCATCAAGTGAACAATTGATTTCATAGGCATTTTTCTTTTATAAATGATTCCACATTTGGATGACAAAGATTTCCACAACAAAAAAAAAAATAAACCAATGAAATATAGAATTCAATGTGGATATCTATGATCAGTAAAACACAAGTTTCCCATAAGTGAAAAGGGATGATCCTTAATGCTTCATGCCAAGGAAATTAGCATATGTATTGATCTACTGATTATGTCATCAGATATTTTTTCAGACTGGCTGTTAGATTGCCATTATCTGTATGAATTGTTGACACCCAGATCCCCCAGAAGATGGATTACACGTTTGAGGAAGGCTGAAAAACACATTGGTCAAAACATGATAACAAAACAAAATCCAGATTACAAGTCCAGATAACTTGTGGAATAAAATACATTTTATAAAAACTTAAAAATAAGGAGAGAAAAATTAACATGAATGATTATGGCATCAAATTATTCTGATAGAAGAAGATATAAAAGAGAGAGGAAGAAAGAAGTTTCTAGATATAAGGGAGTGAGAGTGAAATAGAGAAAGGGAGAGAGAGGTAGGAAGAAAGGAAGGCAAAGAGAGAGAAAACTTGAGTTTAAATATTGGTAAATAACTGAGAAAATAAATATCTGTGAGAGGAGGATAGAAATTCAAATTAGATGCAGTGTATTCCACTGTAAATTCTAGTGAATAAAATCATAAATATGGCAAATTCTTCATTTTCATTTTTGCTTATGGTATCAATGGTAGATGCAAGAACAAAAAAAATGAGCAGCTCCTGAAGTGTTGAAGATGTAAGAAAAACATTGAAATATTTGAATTTCACTTTTTTCTTCCAAATTTGACAGTCAAAAATGCTTTATCATATATATTTATTTGTTTTCTCGCAATCTCTGATGAAGCTTTAATAAAAGTGAAACATACCAAATTGAGATACATTTCCTATTCGTTCTTTTTATTTTATCATCCTGTTGAATTTTGATCCATGTTTGATCTACATTTGATCTTAAATATATATATATATATATATATATATATATATATATAAAAAGAAATATGTTGTAGTGGTTCCAACGAGAGAAAAGTATGTATATTAAAAAGAAGAGAGGTGCATGAACGTTTTTTGGTTGTAATGTGGATTTATTTAGAAAAATATTATGCTTTGTTTTACATAATTTTACTACGACACGTGTTTCTGGTCTTGCGACCGTCTTCAGAGAAAAAGTGGAATTTCTACATATTATTAAAAATAATTAATTTTTCTTCATGTTCAATGTAGAAATGTTCTCGATATTACATTTCGGATTATAACACAAACAGAAACAATGTCTCATATAGTAAAATTTCATTTGAACATGAAGAAAAATATTTTTTTAATATAAATAACATTACAACCAAAAACGTTTATGCACTTTCTCTTTTTTAATATATATATATATATATATAATGAGATACAATTTTGTGTAACTTTATATATCATCAAATAGTATTTAGAAAAATGTGATAAATTGGAAAGGTTTTTCGGTGACAAAGCCCAGTCTGATGAAATCCTAATGGATGAAACACGTCACAAAAAATGCTTTCAAGTTTGTCCTATTTTTCTAAACTTTGTTCAAAAGTAGTGAATAAGGCATTAATTTGTTTTAGTTCTTGAAAAAGGTAACCCCAAACTGAAAATTTGATTTTACCATATACACAATGAAGGTAAAATATCAAAATATTTCAGAAACTTAATTTTTAAATTTGCTAATGATGTAATTAAATAGTACTTTTGGATTTCTAATACATTTAACAGTTTATACTTAAAGCATACTTAAAGCATAACCTAAAAACTTACAAATAAATGAAAACAAGTTCTAGAAGGTTCCATAAATCAATTATTTTACAAAAAGTCAGAACCCTTATAATTTCTAAAGAATTAATGGATTTATTTTTAATCTGATATTTTGTTACTTTAAATGTTATTTTTAGTGAATAGTATTTGAGCAGACATTTCATTTTTTCAACAGTGGGTATTATGCACACTCAAGAAAAAAAAAAAAACTTAATAAAGAAAATGTGCCCACTGGCAGTGTTCAAACCTGCATTTCCCTTTGTAGGAGAAACCACTTTCTGGTCTGGTGTGCTTTAGACTGCTCAGCCACAGAGAACATAACAGCTAAGCATGGGTCTATTTACCATTTTAAGGAATGCACATCCAGTCATTTAGGTTTATTCAAAAGCCCATATATGCTCAGTTACATATCCAAGATGTAAACAAAGCAATTTCTAAATTAGAAATATAGTAATGGATTTATTTTTAATATAATATTTTTATTACTTCAATTACACATATACATATGTGTGTGTGTGTGTATATATATACATATATATAGGGTGATTGAAGAGTAACTCTGTATTTTATGCGTGAGTGGCTAACCAGGAGTCCTGACTTAACACATTGTGACTTTTTTCTTTGGGGTTCGTTAATGGAACAAGTCTATTATACCAAACCAAGACTTTAGAAAAACTTGAAGGGCAAATAAAAGTTATGTCTTCCATACCACAAGTGTTCCTGGTGAAATCAGTTGACGCAATTCCTGAGCGGCTCAAGTAGCAAAATCTGGTGCCCATATCGAATTTTACATAAAACCTCATGCTAAACGTTTTCCTCTCATATCCATTTCTTGTAAAAATTATAGTTAATAAATAAATTATAAGTATTTTAAAATGAGGTGTTACTTTTCATTCACCCTGTATATATATATATGTGTGTGTGTGTGTCTGTCTCTCTCTGTATGCGTGTGAATATATGTGCACACACACACACACACACACACACATAGAGTGCACCATTTATTTGAGGGCACATCTTTAATAGGACATAAATGAAAAATAACATAACATAATGTTATGTGACACATGCCAATGGTACCACTATCAATTCTATCAACTACATGAGCATAATGTCAATGCTTTTTTGAGCTAGGTCACATTTGAAGATGAATGATATGTTTTCACAACTTGGCAATGCAAGCCCACCAAATAGTTTAATGCCGAGCAATCACGAGCATGTCAAGGTTGCCTCAGTACACGACAGTCGTAACTTGGCCCACTCTAATTTTCATCAGTTTGGGCCCATAACAGAGATACTCAGGGATGGTGATTACCCAATAATGTCATGAAGGAAGTAACTTACACATTGCTAAGAAAGCAGCTAACAAACATTTACAAGGTGGCTAAGATGTTTTTATTCGATGATGGAATACAACAATTAAGGAGGAAGGAAATTATGTTGAGAACTAGATGTGCAATCAATTTGTGATCATCTTGGTAGGCTTTATGTGCTACGATTATTAAATATTTTGTATTTAAAGAGGAACAGGCATTCATTTTAATTTGATCCTTACAGAAAAATCTGAACTCACAAGGACAGATCACAAATTTGAAAAGACATTAAATAAGTATGAATAGATTGTATTGATTTCAATCCAAATGGGAATGACTGCAAAACGCTTGCTCCTCCCCTTTTATAGGCAGAAGCACACAAATGCATGCTGGGAATTTTTTTCTTAGCCAATAAAATAGGCTGGTTTGCAGTTTGATATGACTCAATCCCAATCTGGCTTGTCTAGAAGTCAGAATGCTATGTTCGCTTGTCCGAACTTGGTTTTGTGCACTAACGCCAATTCTTAGTTTGTGAAGTTTTTGCCTAATTACTGTTAATTTGTCTTGCATATGTTGTTTGCTGTTTGATATTATTTTTGCCCTGTTCCTTTATCTTTTTATTGCAAACTTTGTCAATTCTGTTCGTTGGACAGTTCTGTTATTTATTTTGCATTTCACTCACTCCACAGATTGAGCTAGATATACCTTCGTTTTTAATCGGTTTCACCCCATACAAGGCAGTAAAGCCACTAAGACCAAAGTGGTTGCTGGCTGTAAAAGAATTAAGAACAGAAATATTGATAATGAATAGGAAGAGAAAATAGCAATCAAGAGGACAGTAGATAGCAATTGACATTGCATTTAAATTTTTGTTGATTAAAGTTGGCTGGAAAGCATGCAGCCAGAAGGGAGTTCCACAAGCAAAATGTGCAAGAAAGGAATTAACATAGAATTTACAGTTACATCTAGTCAGCTCATCTGTACATTGATGAGATCTTGACATCAGTCTTGTACTATGCTTAAATTAAAAAAGTCTAGGTACCATAGTGAAGAGATCATCCAAACAATTTCCATGAGGCAACCTTACAGTGATGGGAAAAGTGACTGAAGCTGAGCCACCAGATCAGGACCAATAATATTGCTGATTCTTCTTTGGATCTTATCAAGGAGCTCTACGTAAACAGCAGGGACAACGGACCATATGTAGCAGCAATATTCTAAGCATGGAGTAGACTTATAGATATGTATGATAGATTCTGGAGAGAAAAATTATATGCACACATATAATATATATATACTGGAGAGAAAGAAAGAAACTGATAAATGTTAAATAAAATTATATATATATATATATATATATATATATGTTCATATTAAAATTTCTGAGGTGATTATCCTGAGTTTTTCCAGGGAAGCTATAAAAAAAAAGGTCAGATGTAATATGAAACGCATTCTTTAAGCTAAGTGTGTTTTACTGAAGCAAACTTAGGTGTCTACAAAAACAAAAAACATCAGCTTGTCAGTTAACCCCACAGGATCTGGGTTTGATAAGAGGAATTTTGATGACCTTCAGAGTAAAAAAATGTTGGTGAGTATGTTGTTATTTATGTATTTTTGTTGATTCATTTTTTACAGCTTATCAACCCTTTGCAGGTTATTTAAAGGCAGAAAATATTTTAATAAATGGTTTAGTGACACAAGTCTTACTAATTACCCTATAGCTTGGGAGAGAAGAGGTGGATTCATAATTTTCCGAAGGGTATCTGCATATAAGTGAATATAACAAATACAACAGGAATTGGAACTCAACTCTCAGATTAACAATTCCAAATCATTATCAGCTGTCTAGACCCCTTCATATGTAAGGGCTTGTCTAATAAATCACCACTATACTCTTGTAGCCGAGAACTTCAAAACTCTTACATGCACAGAGTCTTGTTTTGACTCCCACATGTTTAGAAGAAAACAGGATTAAGAATACTTTTGAGATTTTTTTTTTCTTTTTGCTTTGTCTTGACTAAATTTCACCCTTTACAAAACTCGACAGCCACTCCACATCACATTGAAACACCAGTATCCACACAATCACTAAAATTAAGCATCATCAAGCCTGGTCAGTATCTAGATGGGTGACTGCTTGGGAATACTAGGTGCTGTAAGCTGTGATATAAGAATGATGTAATGAATAATGGCTTGGAATTGTTAATCTGAGAGCCCACTTCCAATTCCAGTTGGGTTTGTTATATTCCCTTGTCCACAAATACCCTTGGGAATGGTATGAATCTTCTTTCCCGCCCCCCACCAGCTATGAGTTAATTTATAAGACTTGTATCACTGAATCAATAGTATCTCAAGAAAAAAAAAATCTTACAATCTAAAAATATTTTCTTGCTTTAAATAACCTGCAAAGGATCGATAAGCCGTAGAAAAGAAATCAATCAATCAAATACAGACATATCTTTTAGATTTATTTGCATTCTCTGGAATATAAATGTATAGAAACTAATGTGGCCACAAAGTGAGGGATCCGTTTATATGTAGCTTATAATATAGAATTGATCCCCCACTTTTTATCTACATTATAATTTCTTGTTTGTTTATCAGATTTTGATTAGGTATGAATCCACCACTTCTCCTCCCAGCTATGGGTTAATTAGTAAGAATTGTATCATTAAAGCATTATTATCTCAAAAAATAATGCTTACACTCTAAAAATATATTCTGGCTTTAAGTAACTTGCAAAGGGTTGATAATCCATAAAAAATTGACAATTGACAAGCACTTAAAGTAGTTACAAAGGTTACAGTCTAGATGGTTATACTGAATGAGGTGTGTGATATCAATGGAAGAGAAAGAAATAAAGATTATAAGGGAAAAGAGAAAAGACAACAACTGGCCTATGACTTGAAAAGGTCAAGATTAAGGGAAGCAAACTTAAGCAAGATTAAGGGAAGTAATATGTTCTACAAAGTGGCTGTTCTTGGTAAAAAGCTGTCTGATTGCAATTTTCTACTTATATTTGGAATATGAAGGGAATGAGGGTGATTCAACTCCTTGGAAGTAGCATAACATCTCCTAACAGTAAAGGTCTGACCTGATGGAACTAAGGAACAGAGCTCATCTGAACATTTACCATAAAAATAGCAATAAGGTAGTAATATGCTTGCAATGTTGCATCTGTGGAAAAGAAGCTGTATAGTGGAAAATATGTCATCCCACATAAAACCACATAAATGATTTTAGACTATCATGACTGGAAATTGAGTATCAAGCAATTCCAGCACAGATGTGACAGAAGAACTCCATTTTTTACCTAATCTGACTCATTTTTTTTAATCAATTCACCCAAAGCAAGGTGATAATGTCACTAAGATGCAAGGGGCTACCAGGAGTGAAAGAGAATGAAAAGAGGAAACTGGTGATATAATCCTAAACAGGTAAAAAGGGATAACCCTCTGTAAAGATAAAGCATAGTAGAAGGAGTCATATACTTCCTAGCACAATATAATGAGCCAGTCATTTTCCAGCTTCTTTTAATTCTCACTGTCCAGTCTTTGGAATCTCTAACTGAGTTCTTCATAATATTTCTTTGTGCCTAACCAGCTAAACTAATTTAATTTTCATTTCATATAATAGCACTAATTTCCAAGTATATCCATTTGCAATGATAACTAGGTAATCCCTGTTGAAGACACCTGCTCAGGCATATTTGTGTTTTTCAACACCCACAGAGCCAACCAGTGATTTATACGGCAACTAATCTGAGCAGACCTTAGTTACAATTTCTGGAAGAGAGTGTATAGTCAGTAATTGAACAAAACCTGTATGGTCAAATACTCAGCCACATTGACTTGTGACTTTGTACTAGTACTGCTATCAATGGCTTTTGAACAGTTTCATCCACCCAATTCGTGTTAGGGCTTTCCACCATTTACCAATGGTGTTGAATGCTGGGATTGAATAAACCATGGTGGAATTTCAGTTATGTCTTAATCAAAACACCATATGCCCATATAAGCACATAGAAGTACACACACACACACATATATATATATATATGTATATATAATCTTTTATTAAATATATCAACAAGGAAAATTTTATTAATTTTTTATTTAGTTTTTACATTTGAAAATGGCTAAAGAAGTGGCCAAAAGCACTTGGGACAATCGACAATATGAACAATTTTGTACTCCCTTACTCCCAAAAAAACAGAAAAATTTAAGAACACTGGAAAAACTACATCAAAAATTAATAAAATTTTTCTTGTCTCATATTTAATGAAAGATGTTTAAAAGAAAGGTTGCTGCCCAAATTAATCATATGTATATAAGTAGATATTTATCAAGCTTAGTTTACCTAAATATATTATTATAACATCATGAGTTCTGTAACCCATTAGAGCCATTAGGACACCATGTGTACTGCAGCTGTGGTAGTAGTGGGTGTGTCTAGAGCAAATTAGCCTTATGGAGCCCATCCCTTTTCAAACTGATTGTGAATTCAGAGTTTTCTTTCTAGCCTATTTGCTACCCAAGAGCCGTGTCTTTCCTACTATTAGCCCCTATTTGTGGAGAGAGATAGATTCATATCTTTTGAAGGGTATTTGTGTGAAAGTGAATGCAACAGCACATTATTCCCACTTTAGGAGCTAATAATCATTGCACTACATGTATATACTAAAAAATGGACAAAAATTTTAAAAAACACTTAAAAGTAACTCAAAACTATTAAAGCAAACTGTCTTGGGTCTTCAATAAAAACTGATTAAATGAATAATTGTCAAAATATGTAAGTAGATAATTAGGAAAATTAATGACAATGTGGACAAAAACAACAAATTAAAATTTATTATTGTAGCCACCACATTTACAAATGAAAAGAATTTATCAAAACTTAAGATAAAATGTGTTATAACTACTTTTAAAAACAATAAAAGACTTAATGAAAAACAAAACAATAATAAGCTAAAATTTGAAGGAGGTATTTACTCAATCACCTGTAATAATTGCCATGAGGAATACATAGGAGAAACCTCAAGGAATTTAAGTAAAAGATTATATGAAAACAAAAGTTCAGATCGTTACAGCTAGAACTCACCATGCCACATACACAGGGTTGAATCATCCTCATCTTCCTTTGTGAAACTGATGCTTCCTTGATCAGTACAATCTTGAGCTCCTCAAGTCTAGAGTCGAGCATTATCTATTCTACATAACATGCACTTTTATACTCAGGCAACAACCTCATTCCATAACCCTATACTTGAGTGGCTCTTGAGCCTTGTATTGGATGAACATTTAGCAAAAAAAAATAAAAAGGTTATGTCTAGTAAATAATCATAATTGAGAATCTATAGAGGATTGAACTCACTAACAAGATTAGCTTGCTAGCCACTGCCCTACAGTAGGTACCAAAGAATAGATAAATATAGAGAAATGCTAAAAAGTTCTCAGGGTCTCAGCTAAGAATAGTTTTTCCTCCAGAAATCTAATATTTGGTCAGATTTTGGGAACTGAGTCAGGCCAAGAACTTTTCAGCACCCCCTCATATAGCCCAGTTAAAAGAAAAAAAAAAGATAAAAATGTCATAAAAATAAGAGAGAAAAAAGTGCTTAGTACGTAGGCCAAAATAATTATGCTTGACTGATAAATTGAACAATCTTGTTTGCTGTGGAGAAAAACAACATCAAAATGACTTCATTTGATCAGAGCGGACAACAAAGAAATTATCTAGAAATATCTCGTCTCTTTCTCTTATTATTCCTTTACCCTCATCGTCTTAGTACGACCAAATAATTCCATATGATGATGGTTCGACTGTTTGACTTTTATTCTTTTTCATTTATTTTCTTTTTGGAATTTTTAACTAATCTAATGCAATTAAATTTTGCCCAGAGGTGAAAGTATCTGTGACTTTTCCTTCTCAGTTTCCGTTTCTCTTCTCTCTTCAACCATCGCACTAGGGTAACTTGATTTGCGGAAAATTCACATCTTTTCCATCTTCATCATTAAATTTCACTTGCTCAGTGCACGCTTAAAACTTTGCAAACTTTTTTTGAGTATTGAATTTTTTTTTTTTTTTTAAATTACTGCAATTTTTCATTTATTTTTTTTTTCAATTTAGTTAGAATTTTAGTTCTTTTTAAATTTTTTCATCCTCCACTTCTGAAATTTTATAGTTTAAGGTTTCCGTCTAATTTTTTTTTCTAAGATTTTTTAATCAGATATTTAAAAAAATATATATATATAAAATAAAAATGTGAAAAAATACGCATTCATTAACAGTTCTACACAAAATTTTAAAAATGTATTAAAAAATAAATCTAAAAATATATTTTACAAAGTATCTTTTAAAAAATGAGAATTGGAGACAGAATAAAAGATTTCTTTTATTAATTTTAATTTTTTTTCCTTTTTATTTTATTTTATTTATTTTATTTTTTTTTTGAAGACAATAAATCCTTTTGGTCTGTGTGTTGGTAAAATTATAATTTTTAGTCTGAGTTCAAGTGAAAATAAACATAATCTTTCATTTTTTTTCAATTGAGAAACAAACATGAAAAAATGGTTTCCAAATCTGATATTTTGTTCATTATTACTAAATAATCACAACTCTTTGCAGTGTGAAGGGACCTTTGCGCTTTTTTAAAATCTTTATTTGCTAATCATCTCCATTCTCATTCCAAAAGAAGGAAAGAAGAAAATACATTTTCAGCAAGAAAAAAAATTCCATTTAAAGTAATATTTTCATATTTTCTCCTGAGATTTTTTCAATGCCAAAAACATTGTTTGTAATCCTATACAAAAATGATTGCTGTAAAATAATAAAATAATTAGAATTCATTTAACACAAGAAGAGTTAACTGATCTCTCTCTAAAACCATCAACTCAAAATCATATTATTTAATGTCTTTATTAGCTTTTAAAACATAAACAAAGTCGAACTGAATAAATAGCCTATGACGGTATTTTGAAATCATTCTTCTTTTTTCTTTAATTTTTTTCTTTTATTTTCTTCCATCATTTTTTTTTCTTATGTGTCTTTCTTTTTCTTTTTTTGATTCTTTTCTCTTCTTCCCTCTTCTACATGAAGAATGTTGTACAGCCATTTTTATTTCTCTGCATTCACTGAAATGTGATATCTACAGCTTAAATAGAGCTTTATTGGATGTAGAAAGGATATCAACAAACATACACACACACACACAGACACATACATTTGCTTCAGAAAGTCTATCAACACACACACACACACACATATATACATTTGCTTTAGAAAGGATATCAACACATAAGTATATACATTTGTTTTAGAAAGGTCAACAACAGATAAATATATACATTTGTTTTATGAAGGATATCAATGGATAAATTTGCTTAAGAAAGGTTATCAATACATAAATGTATACATTTGCTTTACAAAGGTTATCAGCACAAATATATACATTTGCTTTTACTTATTTCTCCAATTGAACTCATACAATTTAGATTACCTAACCAAAATTTATTTATATATTCCCCATACCTAATAGGTCAGGTGGAATGTTGTCTAATAGCTAGGTGTGAGTTAGAAATTTCTTGTAAATTCTTTGTTTTTGGGGAGTTTGAAATATGTTGGTATCGCTAACATCTTCTGTTTTAGCACAGGGATATCTGCATCAGTACAAAAAAATGACATAAAAAGTTGTACAATCTTGTGGTGTGGTGTGCAGATCCTTCTCAATTGGACCACATGCTTGAATTATTTCCTTAAGATAGTACCAAGATGTTAACTTCTTGACTAATCACTCATGGTGATATTTGAACTCTGGTTTTATAGTCAGAATGATAACACTTTAACCCCCAGGATTTAATATCAGTGGACATCACCTTAGCAGTGACCAAGGTTATGCAGATAGCATTGTGCTGATAGCAGATTCAGAATAAAAACTGAAAGAACTATTAAATCAGGTAGTCAAGAAAAGCAAAAAGAAAGGTATTAACTGTAAGAAGATGGAATGTATGGTCGTCAGCAAAAAAGGCAGTCCAAGGTGTGAGCTACACATTGGGGATGTCAAAATGAAGCAAATACAAAAATTTAACAATCTGGATAGTAAGTAACAGATGAAAGAAATTGGAACACAGAAATCTGAAGGCAAATAAGAATAACTTCTTTTTCTATGTGCTGCATCCATTTAAGACATAGGCAATCATGGCTCTCCACAATTTCCTGTCTCTCCTAAACCATCCATCTACTCAAGCATGCTAGGTATTTATGCATTATTATCTTCTTGCTTTCATTTTGTTTTATGAGAATCAAATTTTCCATGTCCTATTCCCTCATTATGTGCCTTAGAAATTTCAACTGTTTCTGATGTTAGGTATAAGTGTCTGTTTTATTTCCATTTTCTCTAAAACTTTGTCATTGCTCATATGTTCTGTCCATGTTATTCTCAGCATCCTTCTGTAGAACCATTTTTATGTTGCTTCAAATCTCTTCTTCTATAAGGAGATTGTCAAACATTCACTGCCATATAGAAGGACTGATATTACATAACAGTTCAGTATTCTTTTCTTTGTTTCTAACAAAATTTTCCTGTTTAATAATACTTTGCTTAGCTTTTGAAATACGTCTTTGCTATCTCAAAGTGCATTTGGATTTCAGTGTTGCACTTTCTGTCCTCTGTTAAAATACTTCCCAGATTTTGGTATCTGCAATTAGTAATTTGAGTTTTAGGCTGTAGTTAGTAGTATTATATGTAATAGTCTGAATATTTTCACTGAAGCATTGTTATTTATTATACATTTTTTTTGAGTTGTATTCATTCTCAGCATTATTGCTTTATATTATCCTAGTAGTATTAGATGTAATAGTCTTTGAATATTTTCACTGAAGCACTTCTATTTATTATTAATTTTTGTCTCATATTTCTTCTTATTTCTGTTGTTTTCTATTATACTTGTAGTATTAGATATAACAGTCTTCCAATATTGTAAATGGATCATTTTTTTACAGTATACAGCCTATACAAGGCCCTTGTGCCACTCAAGATAGATGGTTATATTAAAGGATAGTTTATATGGATAAGAGGGGAAGATAACAGTTAACTCTAGTTTTGAACTGGTTAAAATTGTAGTTAATGAGTAAACATCCTCTTGGGAGTCTGTTCCATAGAGCAGTTCTTTATGCATGGCAGCTGCTAGAGTGGAACTTACTTCTCAGGTATGGAGGGAATGTGGGTGGTTTGCTACTATGTAAGTGACATGGCGTGTCCTGGCCATGAAGGTTAGACCTGGTGGAAATAAGGAATGTAGTTTGCCTGAACACTTTCCATGGAATTAACGATAGAGCAGTGAAAGACTCACCACATCCTGCCTGTGTGTGTGTGAGAGAGAGAGAGAGAGAAAGAGAGAGAGAGAGAGAGAGAGTTTGGAGGGTGGAAAGTAATTCTTCTCCAACAAGGGAAAACTTTTGAACTCTATCAAGACTTGAAAGGGATGACTGGGCATCAACAGTACTCTATTTTCAGCCTGATCTGATTCTTATAAAGTTAGAGGATAGCATGAGATGTCAGGTATTTACTGGAGCAGTACAGGGAGCTGAGCATTTTAACTGCATCTTTAGTGATAGATTGTATATAAGATTTCTACTTGAGGTTGGGTGTGAATTTGAGGCCCAATATTCTCTGAAGGCACGGTGAAGGGGACATCGGTTGATCATGACTGGAAGTAGTTTGGGATCTGATTAGCATTGATGGAATGTAACTAGTTTGGTTTTCAAGGCATTCAATGTAACCAGCCAGTTTATTCTCCACTCGGAAGTTAAAATGAATTACTGTGATTACCAGAAAAAAAATGAAATTAATATTGTGCAACCAATCAAAAAAGCAATTTAATGCAATAATGTTTCTGTCAAAGTAACTTTCAAAAAGACATAAGATAAGCAACAAATTGTAAAAAAGATAGTTTTTGATCAACTGGATAGGATTTAAATCTATATTATCACATATTATGAATATATTCCGATATAAAACGGGGCTTAGATAAAAATTGTAATGGTCATTATTTGCTAAGAATGATGTTAGTTACCCTAAGACTGCTTTTGAAGAATACTTATAGAGATTTTATGACTATATAACAACTGAGCCTTCACTGATAGTCATAACTATGCTAGATAGATAGATAGATAGATAGATAGATAGATAGATAGATAGATAGATAGATAAAAAGAAACAGACTGAGACAGATAGATAGAAACAGACAGAGATAGATAGATAGATAGATAGATAGATAGATAGATAGATAGATAGATAGATAGATAGATCTAAGTTTATACTGATGGACATATTCTCATTCATATAGGATTAAAAAAACAATCCAAAGATATAAATAAACAAATAATCTCCCAATGTTTTATTATCTTTGTTTATTTTACTTGCAAACATAATTCTTGCTAAATAAAACCTACAGTTGCCTTTTTAATGAATCAATAAAAAACAGAGCATCAATAAAAAAAAATTGTTTCTTTATCTAACACTTCCTAAAACAATATGCTACATTGTAGTATTATGTGAATTTAGTGTTGAGTTTGGTTTCAAACAAGAAGCAAAAAAATGATTCAAAAGAATTGAATGAATGAATGAATGAATGAATGAAAGATAATATTGTTGAAGACAATCAATCTAATCCCCCAAAAGATTAAAGGGATATTTTTGTATTCTCTTCTCTTTTTTTTTTCCTTCTTCTTTTTTCAATTTACTCTTTGGGGGTGTGTATAATTACAGATTATTCATTGGCTTTAATAATTTTTACTTCAAATTTTTGTTCCTTTCTTTAACCAAATGAAAGAAAAAAAATGTCTGAATACACTTAATTGTGACACTTAAGGCCAAAAGAATATACCAAATTAGGCAGGAATTATTTTCACAAAAAAAGAGCTTCAATAATAAAAAAATTTTAAAAGATGTAAAGATTTCTCAAAAAGTAACAATAAATATATATATATATTTTGCCATTGCATTATTTGAAAATTGAAAGATATAAATCAGAAAACAAAAAAGGATTTAAAGCGTTTCTTTTTTTCTCTCTTTTTGTTCTTGACTGTATTTTTGGTCTGATTCTAGTCAATACATAATCAGAACCAGTTTATATAGATAACAACAGCTTGAATTTTTCTTCCTTGGTAGCTAAGTGGTCAGAACTTTGAACTTAACCCCTAGTGTTACAAAATTCATAATTAAAATTTCTACATTATAACAAATGTTTAAGGATTTGGCCTAAAATACATGACTTAAAGAACAGAACAATATACCAAAGGTCATACATATAACAGCCATATTGTGTTAGAAATGTTTGAATTTCTGACAAATGATAATCCATTTTTCCAATTTTCAGTACATTTCTATAGAAAATGTTTATTATACATATAATAGCCATATTCTATCATTAATGCTTAATTCCTGACCACGAAAAAAAGAAGTACTGGTAAAGTCAGTGGTTAGTGATGAAAAAATGCTTTGCCGGTTCAAATGAATTTGACCCTAAAATAAAAGTGTGGTCATTGTTTCATTTTTAAATTCTCTCCTGACAGAATATATCATGTAATTAAAATGAATGAATGTTTTGACATATGCATTTAATAAATCCTATCTGTAATATGTGCAAACAGCTACAAAATCCAGATTTTACAAGGTCAACAAAACATTACTTATACTATAAAAGTTACTATATTACTCATGCAAAAGTCAAGCTGCCAGAATTCAGAAAAGAAATTTACTGTTTCTGTTGATTTCCAATCTGTGGAAATGACTGCAAAAGTCCCCCACCCCTTGCATTTTATACCAATAAAGCCACATAACACAAGGGGTTATTGTATGTGGAAGAATTAGAAACAGAAATATAACTAATGAGTAGGAACAAAAAAAGTAATCAGGAGGACAGTATGCAGATGATTAGACAGTCATAAAATCTCTATAAGTATTCTTCAAAAGCAGCCTTAGGGTAACTAACATCATTCTTAGCAAATAATGACCAGTACAATTATTATCTAAGCACCATTCTATATCCGAATATATTCATAAGATGTTGTGGTAATATAGATTTAAATTCTTTGCATGCTGGGATACTTTTCTTAGTCAATAAAATAGGTCAATTTACAACTTGCCTTGACTCAGTCCAGATCTACCTTGTCTGTATGGAAGATCATTGGATTCACTTGTCTGACCTAGCTTTTCTGTGTAGATGCTAATTCGTGGTTCATAAACCTTTTTGCTTTCTTACCTTTGAAATTACTTATATTCTTTGCTTGCTTGTCTGATACCAGTTAATTTTTGCCCTGCTTTCTTTCTATTTCAAATATTATTAATTCTGTTTGCTGGACAGTTGTGTTATTTATTTTGCATTTGGACCATGACTCCTATCTTAACAGTTTCTCTTTAAATGATTTCAAGAGAAGTCCAGGATTATGTATAAGTTTCTTTTTGATGAAGATATCTCTTCAAGTATATTAAGTCAGCATAGGATTCTTGGACTTAGAAGTCTAAATAATAATAATAACAATAAGAAGAAGAATATACAACTATCTTGACTGACAAACGCTTGGAGAACAATCTCCCCGACATCAGAATAGTGCACAAGAGCAACCATGAATGGATTCTGATAGACATTGAAGTAAGTTGGAATAAAAATATTGTGTGGATGGAGTAGATGAAAATACAAAAGGGCTGAAATCTGTCAGGGAATATCAAAGAAATATACTAAGCATCAGCTCAAGTTGTCCTTTTTGTGGTTGTCATACTTGGGATTATTTCCAGCAATCTTTTTGCCTTGCAGGATGCCTTGGAGATACTTGACATTATCAGCAGTGCACAGATGGCAGTGCTGCTTACAACAGTTTGTATGTCTCTAAGCTGTAAGTAAGATCTGAGATATGATCATCACCACTCAGTTGAAACATTGAAGAGTCAGAGAGGATATTAATCAAATAATAATTTTCTTCCTTTACATACAATGCCCCTTCAAGACATGAGAGATCATAGCTCTCCATAAATTCCTATCCTTATAGCTTGTTAGGTGGGTTTCTCAATATTTTCCTCTGCCTCTCATTTCTTCAATATGTCCATCTTGTTATCAACTAAATATTATGTCTCCTTATAAGTGATAGTTAGTCCTTTCTTACTGCTTTCCTTTATGAATGTGTCTAGGAGTTCCTGCAGTTATTTTTCTTCTGTGTCTGCCATCAATATGACATCATCTGTATATTGTCCTTCTGATTACATTTTTTGTTCCCACTCAATAGTAATGTTTCTGTTTCTAATTCTTCCACATCCAATAACCTGTTGTGTCTTAGTGGCTTTATTGCCTTGCATGGGGTGAAGTCAAGTCAGAACAAAGATCTCAGACAGACAATGCTTTTTGAAGTATGCTTGCTCTACTGAATAAGGCAGATTTTTGTAGATTCTCAAAGTGTAATTTGCACAACAAGGACTTCAGACAGTGCTTTTTGAAGTATGCTTGCTCTTCCCAATGAGGCAGATTTTTTTGTAGTATTCTCAGAGTGTAATTTTCACTGATCTTTAAAATTAAATGGGATGGAACTAAGTACCTCAGTCATTACTGGGATGACTTTAACATATTCCACAATCTGGTAATTTCAGAGGAAAATTATTATTAATATTACTATTATTATTTCCTTTGATTTCTGGGTCCCAACCTTAGGTCAGAAATGATTTCATGACATTTTCCACTGATCATTTAAAAAAAAATGCTCACCAATTAAAAAAAATAATTGGTAAATATCTATGTAGGTAATACCACAGATAATGGGAGCACCCACCAAAAAATGTAGATGATCAGAATTTGGCAACTTATTTCTCCTTTGATTTTACTTGCATGGATCAATACAGGAGGAGCTGGCTTGTAATATTCAATGCTTGTAAAACTAAGCTACGAATGTTTCATCATCATAGTGCAGGCCTTGACTTTTCTGCTATTGTGTTGAACAGTTGTATTCTCAATTAGCTCCTTGCTTCTATTGAGATCTCAATTGGAACTCATATATATGATCCACCACTAAAGACACTGGAAAAATGGTTGTTCCCTGTACCGCTCAAGAAAGTATCCGACTCCTATGGCCATGCTCAGACTTTATAAGAGCCAGACCAGACTAAAAATAAAGTATTGCTGTCACATCTGGGCTGGATCTACTCAATACTCACTTTCTAGTCTGAACTGAATTTAAAAGCATTTCCATAGCCTTGTGGGTGATGAATTGCTTTCCACTCTTTTCCACAGATGAAACACTGCTAGCCTCTCTCTTTGATATTTAGATATTCAGGCAGACTAGATTCCTTCGTTCCACCAGTCCAGACCAAAACTCATCCCTATTCCCTTTGTATTCCACTGGTAAGAAAGATGTTCCACTCAGACAGCTTCTTCCCCAAGAATCGGTGCTTTGTAGAACAATAGGATGCATCTCTGATCACTATAATTTATCTATCTACATTATCTATCCTACATATCCTCATAATATATGCCTCTTGTTCCTTTCCTGTATGCCCTTAAAACATCATCATTTAGTAAAACTCTATTGTGAGTGAATCTTGGGTTATATATTCAGTAATATAATAGTAAGAAAAAAAACTTCCTGAACTTCTCGCTGTAAAGGTTAATATGTAACATGTTTTTTTTCTATCTGATTCTCTGCCAGGCAGAAATTCTTTATTCTCATCAGTCACTCTTGAAACAAAGGAATTTCTCACAAGATAATTTTTCAGCTGCCTTCAAGTGGTTAAGTAATACATGATTCACTTGTTAACCATTATACCACAGTGAGATATGTTATCAATAGTTACTAAATTTAACTTAGTCTGGCTCAGAGCTATAAATTTGGGAAACTCAATGCGGATTGAGAATAGATTCTTTCTAATTACGAGACACTTTGCTCCTGGGGATCTGGCTCTTGTGCAGCACCCTTCCATTGCACTAATGGAATAGGAAAAGTGAGAATACCTTAAAAACTTCAGTAATATGCAAAAACAACAAATTCAACTGAGCATGATTTTCTATGTTTAAAACTACTATGAGTAGCTTATCAAGCATTACCCCCATAACTTGTTATGTGATATTGGGACATCCTACCAAATCTGTTAGGCTGAATACCAAGGGATATGAATGGTCAGCAGTTGAGTGATATCAAGTCAGCTGAACTCAATTTGCAGAGTTCGATTTGAAAATTCAAACCACAAATTTTATCAACTTTTTTTAGTTTTTAAAAGTGAAAGATAAATAATTTGATGCCACCCCAAATTTTAAGGAATTTAACCCTGAAAAAAAGAAAGAAATGATTAACTCAAATACCAAATTTCAACTTTTTCTACAATAAACTTTGTGTATCTATACAGCAACCACACATAGGACATACCTTCAAAAGGATAGTTTTAAAACATTTACGATAAAACAGAAATTATTACAAATAATTTTACAAGAAATTTTAATGTTGTCAAAATTGTTATGAAAATCAGTCACTTCTAAACATTGTACGAATAAGAAAAAAAAAATTTCAAGAAAATAAATTTTATATTAATTTCTATATGATGTAAATCTATTTATAACAATCAATATAAATTCTTATATCCTTTGTTTAATACTATCAGCCGGTTATTGTGGTATCAAAATCAGTCAGCTCCAAACAATAAGTCATATAAATAATAATTTCAAGACAATAAATTTTATATTAATTTTTATACAATGTTGTTTATAGACAATGAATATAAATTGTTCAAATTTTGATATCCTTTGCTTAATGTTATCAGCCATTTATTGTTATCGGAAATCCTCCTTCCCACAATGTGTTACTTCATTGCTTCATAGTACATTTATATGCATATCAATATGTGTATGCATTTGTGTTAGTATATGCATGTATCATTATATCTGTGTATGTATGTGCATGTGTGTGTGTACGTGTGTATCTATCTATGTACACACACACCTGCTCACAAATATATCTATATATATATATATATATCATTGTATTTTGTCACCTGTTATGATCGAATTTAATGGCAAACTTCTAATGTCGCAATTTAGTCTTCATTTCCAAAATTAATATCTAAAAATACTCAATTCATTTACAAGTGGTTTTCTTTCCATTGTAGAAATGTTTAAAATGATTGAATCAAAAAAGAAATGATTTCAATTGCTATTTCGATTCATGTCTTCGAACTCAAGATATTTCTCATCATAATTCACTTGTAAATTATTTTCATTTACTAAAGATTTTCTACATTGTGCTTTTATACACCAACAAGGCCTTTCCCATCTTCAATTAATGTCACAGGAATTTTCAAATCATCCCATCTTCTGATTATTACTTTTGATATTAAATCAATTTTTGGGAGGAATTTTTATTTATTCATTTTTCACTTCAACGAAGTTTATTATCTTTTTGTTATCATTATTACATATTTAAAGATTTATTTTACAAGATATGTTATTTTGTTAAGTAAGTCACCAAAGTAAGTGTTGTAACCTAGGGAAGGTTACTGAATAGAATAATCAAATGAAGGTCGGTAATGAATGATAATACTTAGGACAAGAACAACACATATAAGATTCACCAGCGGTGTTTAAAAGTAGTCAACTGCTAGAAGTGAGTCAAGTGAATTCCACAATGTATCTCTAACTCTAGGGTATCTACCAACTACCCCACATGGTCGGATGTGGCACAAGGCCGAATTTAATGTGGGGTATCCGAGCCCCATAGGCTTGGCCAAAAACGAAACGAGGCTCTGCCCTTTGACATAGCCTTGTCTGGGAATCCTCTCTGCTCAGAGACAGAGAGTTTGACCAACACAGCTGGAGATGAATCTCCAACTCTAGACCAAGTACAGTATTCATTACTGTATTTATGGAAATGGGGGCATACCCATTATTGTCTGTAGGTATAAGATAAATAAAATTTGTTAGATAGATTTCCACATATGTTCATTTTAATAAAAATCATTTTCAGTGTTTCTATAAAGAGTTTCTCTAATACTGATTCCATTTACCAAATTTGTCATCACAAACACATCCAAATAAGCCACAATTTCTACAATGAATTTATTTTATTCTTATAAGGAATCACTTATGTAATTATCTCATTGTACCGTCTTGGGCAAATGTTTTACACTGACATGAAGTGGAAAGATTATATTGAATCAATTGATAGGTGAGAGTTGGTTCACTGTGTTATGCTAGAAATTTTTTCTCACTGGAATCAATCTTGTATATTTATGAATCTACAATTCATTCATGCTTTGAATATTGCTACCACATCTTATCTGGTCTGGTGCTCTTGCTGTATATTTAGAGATCCTTAATAAAATACAAAGAATCAGCAAGATTATTGGTCATGACCTGGCATCTCGGATTCAGTTACTTTCCCACCACTGTAATATAGTTTTTCTGTGCCATTTCCATAAACACTTTCATGGTAATTATTCTGATGAACTTTTCTTTATGATATCTAGATTTTCTGACTTTAGTACTTTAGCATAGTACTAGATTGATGGCAAGGTCTCATCATTTCAGAGTTGAAATGGTTAGATGTAACCATAAGTTCTATGCTAACAGTTTCTTCTATTGCACTTCTTGCTTATGGAAATCTCTTCCTGCTTCTTGCTTTCCAGTCAAGTTTGTTCTTCAAAAATTTAAATGCAATGTCAATCATTATATACTGTCTTCTTAATTCTTGTTCTTTTCTTCTTCTCTCCCTTTAATTATGTCTTTTCTCATATTCTCTAACACACTGTATCTTAGGGTAAAATGATTAAAAAAATCTTATTTTAAAACCTCATATGATTTATGTTTCATTAATATTTGTACAATTACTAAATCTTTCAGCATTTTCTGGATATTCTGACATTATGTAGCAATGATAAAACATTCATTTTTGATGATTTTGAAAACCTTTCTTAACATCATATAGTTTTTAAACAGAATTATTTTCAACACAATGTTTAAGCAAGCTACATAAATGAAAGCCAGTATTTGTTGCTTTATAAGACACAAAACATGTCATGCTACATTTTTGTCAATATCTAAAAGTGTAAACCAGAGACATCTTTCAAATTTTGCATACCTAAGCCCTAAATAAGTCAACATAAAACAGTATAAATCTGGCATCTATTTAGTTCTTAAATATGCTTTTAATATTTGTTGTGAATATAAATGTAATAATAAGGATATATATATATATATACATTAAGTAATGAATTGTCTAAATAACATACATTTTTTTATTATTTTTATATATAAAAGCCAGTGTCCATTGCTTTGCAACATACAAAACATGACAACATATCTAGGAGTGTAAATCAGAAACGCCTTTCATATTTTTCATACATTAAGTCCAAAATATGTTCACATAAAATGGTATAAATTACTTTACAGATTTAATTCCACTTGTACTACTGGTTAGGAGAAATGGCTTTTGGAATTGTAGATTTCTGGCACTTCTAGTTGATCATGTAGTGTGTGTTAACATCATCCATTGAAACAGTTCTACCCAACTGCAGGTACATTGAAGCTCTTTTGTTTTTACAAATCAATTTATCATCAAAATAATTTCAGTTACGTCGTGATTGATGTCTACTACTGCAAAAAATTTAAACACCGTCATTAGATCTTTTAAGAAAATAAAGTAACAGTTGTTGAAATAGGATTTAGTTAATTTAATAATTGTTTAATTGGAATATTTTATTACTTTTTAATTAAAATAGTGATTTATGCTTAGATGTAGCACAAGGCTGAAAGTAAAGAGCGCCCAGTGATGATCAAACTCAGTAATCAGTCATAACTGATCTGGCAAGACAAGCCTGCTATCCATCAAAGTGCCTTAAGATGAATTTTTAAGCATAGCTTAGATATGGCAGAAAGCCAAAAGTATGGAGCACCTAGTGAGGAGTGAGATAAGCATGCTAAACACTACACCACATCAAAGTGCTCCTTTTTAATTAGAAAAGTGTAGTGAAAAATACAATTATTTGCAGTCAATGATGTGTCAACTTAGTTCAAAGTTCAAATGGGTGTTGAGCCATTTTTCTTTTACTACTTTTTTGATGAAAACCTGCTTAAATTTATGATCATTACATAGGACAGTTAAAGTAGGGACAACCAAAAATGAGAAAATTTGATATTATCCACAATGGCCAAAAAAGACACATAATTATGAGCGAATGAATTATGAGTCTTCCATCAGAGATTCGATTCTAATTAACTGTGATAAATAAAAATATTTTACAGGTTTTTTTGTGGCTTTTTTATATTTTCTTATTTGTGTTTTGCATTAATCAAAATTTGATTCAGTAGCTTTTAGATTATTATCATAATCAGAAGACTTTCTCATTTATTTGCATACTATATAATGACCTTTTTTTAAGAATGATTTATTGAAAGCCACTGTAATGTTATCATCGTACAGTCTAATGAGAATATGAGACGTAATCTTTTATATGAAAGCATTATTGTTTATCATACTCCAGACTTTGTCATTTACTGTTGGCAAGTGGTGTTTTCTCTGAATGTGAATTCTACATTCTGGTGAGGATGTAAGAGACACCATTTTTTTCCTCTTAGGTGGGTGCTTATATATCTACCTGTTACCAGTTTTGTCCTGTGTGTGCACATCCTAATTGCAACTGGGTCAACCACTTATTCACATGTCTGATGTGAGGAAGTGCACCTGGTTGCTAGGAGGACATCTTTCGGGTCAACCTGCTGATACACCTTACTTCACTGAAGCTCTGGCATAACACTAAGTGTAAAGTTTATCTTGGCAAAATCTGGGGAGAGTCAAATAATTCAATATTTTATTCAGCTTCTTGCAAAAATCATTACACTGCAGCAGTTACTCATCTGACACAAGGCTACAAGAATTGAGTATTCAGTAAGAATGGAAATTACATGAACATTCAATAACAAATAACATTGTTTTGTACTTCATCATGAGCGTTACTCTTAAACTGTTACTTGGAGCACTGAGACAGCTCAAGTTTTAAAAAATATCTATACACACTGTGCAATGAATAAATAGTCACCTAAATTACCCAAAAATGAAAATAATATTGATATCTCATTTTAACAGATATATTTACCAAAATTACACAAAAATATCTTGAAATACAGTAAATAGAGTAAATTTATTCAATAAAATCACCATTGACATCAACCACAGCCTCCAAACAACTTCAGAATCTCCTGCATCTCTTCTGGGCAGTCTTCTTGTTTAAATTGCTAATTGTTGCCATAATCCTTGCGTTTAGTTCATTTTTGGTGTTACAAGAAGTTTTGTTGATCTCTCACTCAACTGCTTTCCACACATCAAGGTTGTTGCAATCAAAGGAGTTAGGTGGCTAGATGTAAAGAATGATGTAGTCACAGAAATTGTCTGACAGCCATGACTGGGTTCTCCTGCTTGTGTGGGATGGTGCAGAGTCCTGTTGCCAGACATAGTGTCTTCCAGCAGCCACTCTCTTGACCCAGGGCAGCACTACCTACTAAAAGGCACTTGATGTAGGCTGCCATGTTGTGGCTAAGGCTCTGTAGAAAGATGAATGGAGGCATAATGTTGCCATCAGTAGTGATCACTCCAAACATCTTCGTAATCACAATTAGACTAATCTAACTCTTTCCAAATCCTCTGTACTGTCCTCATATTGATACCGAAGCACTCTAAAATGTTCATATTGAAGTTTGTGGAGTAAATGCCAAGCATTACAGCATACCATGTCCAAATTTCTGGCAGAGTGAATTGCATCATGGGGCTCTTTTTCTTACAGATGGTGCTCACCTGACCCTGCTGTACTGAATAGTCAACAAAATCAAAAACAAACAATGCATTTGCACAAAATTAAAAATATAAAATGGTGACAGTTACCCATCGCATCATATATATACATTACCAGTAATATATATTGACATCTTTTCTTATTTGGACCAGCTGCTATGTAATATCAGTCTTCCTATATGGCAAGAAATGCTGGAAAATTTATTTTCTGATTCTACAGAAGGATACTGAAAATACCATGGATGGAGCATGTGATTAACAAGGAAGATTTAAAGAAAATAGAGACTAAAAGGATACTGATACATTGAATGAAAAAGAGACAGTTGAAATTTCTAGGACACATAATGAGGAAAGAGAGCTTGGAAAATTTGACATGGCAAAACTAGATGGATGGCAAAACAAGGAGAAGAAGGAATAGTAAAAGATAAGTATTGCTATGAGCTCCAAAGGATAAGAAGTTATGAAGAGTCATAAACGCCTGCATCCTGAAAGAACATGGGATATAAAAGGGGAAGATGACCTGAGCACATTTAGTGCTCATAGGAGAGTGGTTTACACAAATACTAACTCAACCATTTTTCTTGAACAAACATCACAGCATGTCAGCAATGAGGGGTTTTGTCAAGTTATCTGATGGTGAGGCAAAACACAGAAGTGAAGTTGTGATTTATCCAAACGCATTCAGCCATTCATTTATTCAGATTTTGCCTTTGTGATCACAACTCCTTTTCAACTCACAACTATGGTTCATGGAGACATTCAAGCCAAAATAATGCAATGGTTCCTTTTGTACCAAGAGCAATATTAACCATAATTTCTGAAGTTTTTAATGATGGTCAAGTAAATGTAAGTGTTAGTCAAAATTTTGCATTTACTTGGTTGTGAGTTCAAACTCTGCATCAGAAAGTGAAAATCTATTCTGTTTCAACTGGAATGAGCAAAAAATGACATTACAGTGATAAAATAACCTAAGAATTAATTAATACTGATGGTTTCGACTGGATCAATCTGAGCCATTATCCATTACACCACAATTCCTCCTATTTTTATACCTGTTTGATTTTGGTATCTCCAATTTGTAATTTGCATTTTGGGCTGTCCCTTTTGCTAACAACCATGCATTCTCTTATCTCTTATATCATTCTCTTATATCTTATGTTGTTAAGATTGTGGTCACCAATAATGAATCTAGGTAGGACTTCTAATTCTCACAGAACTGCCTTGCTGTATGGGTTGAGTATATCCAGTGAGAAGACACATCCTTGTCTTACATCCCTTTCTATTTTTGTATATCTGCTGAATTCATTTTCTCTCCATATATAGGTGGTTTGCTGCATATTCTCTTAATTCTAGTGACCTTATGAATGGCATGAATCCTCTTTTCCCTGCACTCTGTCCCATTGTCAGATATCTTGCCAAAACTTCTCATCACTAGATATGTCCCAATGGTTAACAGTGAAAAGTGTTGACTTAACCACTAAGTCAACACTTGTGTAAAACACTCTCCTATAACTACATTACCTACTTAAGCTGTAGCAGTACAAAGCTGTTTCTGCCACTGTCAACCTTGCAAGAGTTCAACTAAAAGACTGAAAAGTTGAGAAAACCACCATCCCATAAGTATGTTACTTGCCTAGGCAGAAGTACCAAAAATCAACCTTGATGAGAGTTCAATCAAGAGAGTGAAAAGTTGGGAAAACCACTCACCCATATTTACATTCCTTGCTCACATTGTAGCAGCAAAAAGCTCTTACTCACATAGTCAGCCATGACAGAAATTCAATCAAGAAATGAGTGAGCAAGTGAGCGTTTGGGAAAAGCACTCTCCCATAACTACCTTACTCACCAAGAAGAGCTGTTACTCCTAAAGCTAACCTTGACAGTGTTAAAATCAGCCATTGATAAATCAATCTTATTAATAAATTGCTAATTTGATTTTCTAAACTGTCTCCACACCCACACTTCTTTCCCTTCTCAGTGGTTTCCTTTCCTCCTAACATGTTCCCTGTCTGCCTTTAACTGCTCAACTGTAATAAATGTGCTTCTCTCACTTCTGTCCCACTCCCAGCTCCCATAGTAAATCGTTCTTGTGAAGATTTTACACCCCAGCCGACCACACACACGCCCGTGTGTACGCATCTGTGTTATGTGCATTATTGTTGACCATTTAAGTATCTGATGATGCTACAAGTCGACAGCTACCCACCCCACTGTTATTGTCCTTTGAGGTTGTCTACTGCCCAGCCAACCCTTCTCGCCAATCCCTGTGGCTGACCATGTCCGGCTAATAAGAAGATCGCTTTACACGCTTGCCGAGAGACCAGCGCTGGACAAGGGCCAATAAGTTGTTATTTGACATCATTACTCTATTAAGTGGCTTTATGGGTTTACCTTAACACCTGGCCCTTACCCAACCCCGTTGCTTGTTCGTCCGTCCGTCTCTTCAGCCAAATGGTCAGTGTCCCCCTACTTAAACCTTGTCAACTGGACGGAAGAGATAAAGTGGGAAAGGAAAGATGATACAGCCGAGACCTTAGAAATGAATGGACGCATGCATAGCTGCACTGTAAAACGTCTTCTCACCAGCTATTTTTCCTTTCTTCTTTCCTTTCTTCTTTCCTTTATTTTATTGCCTTCTTTTATTTTCTTTCTTTCAAGCTTTCTTTTTCTTTTCTTTCCTTATTCACGTTTTTTCTTAGCATTCTTTTATTTCTTTATTCAATTTCATTTCTTTCTATGTTTATTCAACTTTTCATTTTTTCTTTCTTTTCTTACACACCTTTTTCATTTTTTTTCTTTAATTACCCGCCTTTTCACTTCTTTCTTTATTTTTTCCTTTCTTTTTCCCTTTGCCTTCATTTCTTTCTTTATTCATGTCTCTCATTTCTTTCCTTCTTTATTCATTTTCCTTCTTCTTCATATTCTCCCTATATTGTTTTTATTTTTCTACTTTGACTTCTTCTTTTTCTCCATCTTCCCTTTCTTCTCATTTCCTTCAGTTTTTCTCTTTCCTTTTTTTCTTCTCTTTCTTCTCAACCCCTTCAGTCTTTTTTCTCTTCTTCTCTTTCTTCTCAACCTCTTCAGTCTTTCTCTTTCCTTTTCTCTTCTTCTCTTTCTTCTCAACCTCTTCAGTCTTTCTCTTTCCTTTTCTCTTCTTCCCTTTCATCTCAACCCCTTCAGTCTTTCTCTTTCCTTTTCTCTTCTTCCCTTTCATCTCAACCCCTTCAGTCTTTCTCTTTCCTTTTCTCTTCTTCCCTTTCTTCTCAACCCCTTCAGTCTTTCTCTTTCCTTTTCTCTTCTTCCCTCTCTTCTCATCGCCATTTTTATCTTTCCTTTTCTCTTCTTCCCTTTCATCTCAACCCCTTCAGTCTTTCTCTTTCCTTTTCTCTTCTTCCCTTTCATCTCATTTCCTTCATTTCCTTCAGTCTTTCTCTTTCCTTTTCTCTTCTTCCCTCTCTTCTCATCGCCATTTTTATCTTTCCTTTTCTCTTCTTCCCTTTCTTCTCAACCCCTTCAGTCTTTCTCTTTCCTTTTCTCTTCTTCCCTTTCATCTCAACCCCTTTAGTCTTTCTCTTTCCTTTTCTCTTCTTCCCTTTTGTCTCATCCCCTTCAGTCTTTCTCTTTCCTTTTCTCTTCTTCCCTTTCATCTCAACCCCTTTAGTCTTTCTCTTTCCTTTTCTCTTCTTCCCTTTTGTCTCATCCCCTTCAGCTTTTCTCTTTCTCCCAGCTTTTATTTCCTCTTCCTCATTATTTCTGGTTTATTCTTTTGGTTTTTCTTTTTTTTTTTTGACCCTGATGAGGAGTTGTCTGTTTCTTTGCCTTAACAGTAAAAATTTGTTGACTCAGATAACTTCTGATCTTTTATTTGCTTTTTCCCTCACCGCTAGCCATCGGCTGTCACCTGAACTCTCTACTTTGCCAATAACTCAGTGGATAATTTATTTTCTTACACAAGATTGCTTACCTTTTGCAGACTGATGTATTAAAAATCAAACAAAAGCAATAATTTGAAAGCATAAAGGCTGAAGAAAACACCAAATCCTAATAATTCATAAGTAATCAATATATTTTGTAATAAATGTTAATTATGATTTTTTGATATTCAATAACATTATTGTCAAAACAGAATGACCAAAACATAGCAAAAAGTAAAAATGGTAATATTAGCCATTTTCTTTCGACATTTAAAAAAACAGCCAGTACAAATTAAATTGTAATTTATAAAATCTTTCTTTTAAAATTATTTTTCGGGAAATTAAGTTACTCAAGTTTACTTATAGTTAATGCTCTTTCCATTATTGATGGAGATTTCCATCCTAATCTTTTGTTTGAAGTCATGTGGAACGTCGGTATGTCATTATTTTCTCTTCAAGTTACATATGATATCTATTTTAGTTGTTGCTGTTGCTGTTGCTGAAAGTTCTCAAGGTGATGTGGTTTCTGTTATCTGGTTCAGTTCTTTATGATCCTGTAGCACCAGTTCACAAGTTTCAAAGAAGAATTGTCCTCACTAAGAGTACAATCCTTCATTCAACCAAAGCCATTTTAAAAAATTGACCCTAAAAATAGTTCTATACAACTGACAGTTTAGATATTTCTGAATCAGTTTGTCATAGCAAATTACATTCATATGAAAGCCTGAATCAGATGTCACTATTTAATAACATGATACAAGTTTTTATGCTAATACTTTAGGTTTTGTAGCAACTTGCAGTGTTGGGTGAAACTATCACTAACACTGCTTATTTTATGCCCAATTTATTTTATCTCCAACACTAATTTGTTTTAACTGATCCATACACCAAGGTATTATAACATAATATATAGATCACTTTCATAAAATATAATTATATTAGTATTGGACAAAAATTGTGATTTATATTTTGTTAATATTGTTCATATCCTTATTCTCGTCATCTGCAAAACAGTTAGAATTATCTATCTACAATTAAGTAAGTATAAATCAGGAGAGAAAAGAATCTACTAAGAAGAAAATGCATTGAGAGTGTGCTAATCTCATAGTTCTTGATAATACACCTAAGACTAGGATCATACATAATATCACCAACCATTTGCAAAATCCAACAGACACCAAGGGCACTAATAAAAGAGATAGATATATTAATAGAGAGATTGGCTAGTAGATAGGCATACTTGGATACAAGCACTCAGCATTTATTTATATATATATATATATATATATATATATATATATATATATATATATATATGTGTGTGTGTGTGTTGTAAAATGTGTATGTATATAAATAATAATTGACTCTCCCGTCGAGATTCAACGTATGAGGGTCAAGCAGATCAGTTTCCAGGAAACCGACAGCCCGACACGGTACATGAGATTTGATTATAGTGGTGATGGCCTCGTGCAGGACCATCCACACTTTTTGAAGGGACGAATACAGAGACCTGGTGCACCGAATGCCACAAGGTTCCCAAACAACCCTCCGCAGGTTTTGAATTCAGAGTTGTCCTTCTCCTAGACCAGTTGCCATCCAAGGCTATAGAACCCAGTCTGTCCAGCTATTTTACCCATAGCTGGAGGGAGAGGAAGAGGATTCATATCTTTCCCAAGGGTATTAGCACGTAAGTGAATGTAATGGATTCGACTGGAATTCGAACGGCTCTGCGATTCCTCAATCCAAGCCGCTATCCATTACTCCACCGTGCCTCCTATAAATATAAATATATATATATATGCAATTTTTTATATATATTATCTATATATTAAATATGCATGGCACTTATGAGAAAGTGCTCAATATCAGTGATAGAGCTAACATATTTAGTTGGATTGATGTGAGTTTGTAACCCCAGGTTTCACGCTATTTGCGATCATCTCTGATCAAAATTAGCATGAAGCCCAGTGTCACAAACTCATATCAACTCAACTATATATATATATATATATATATATATATATATATATGAAAGGGAAACAGACAGACAGAAAGATTTTTATATATTGGTATTTCCCACTTTTTGTAAGTCTACTTTATATTACTTTGGTTTTATGAAAGTTTTTCCAATATTAGAACAAAGAATAGAAGCATTTGCCAACAATGCCAACAATATTGCAAAATATTTATAGCATTCCCCCCAATAACCTATATTTATATCTACTTGCCTCAAAAATAACAATATACTTGAATGCATGAATCCATACACTTTTTTTCTCATTCAGTTTCTTTGTCAACCCCCAAAACATCTCTAAATATTTGTGCCCCTTCAAAAATTCAAGTCATCATTTTCTGTGATCACTCTAGTCATCAATCATAGTGAAAACCTCATACACCACTATTTTTTTGCATCTAAGAATTCTCAAAACCTTTTTCCTTTTAAATTAATCTCAATTGCTTCTTCCTTTAATATCATTACAAAAGCTTTTTGAGAGACAGGAAACCCTGTACTTTTAAATGTTATGATGGGCCTCACTTTTTGGTGGGTGTCATCATCTCAATCCTTTACAGCCAAAACTCACCTTGCTACATCCATGGGATTGAATCAGCCTCATTTCATACATATTTCTTTTGTAAGAAGGACATCGCACTCCAAAAGTTTCTTCTGAAGAACTTCTACTTTCTAGACTAGATTTCCATATTTTTGCTTCTCTGAAGACTACAATCCTAACCTCTTCATATCTAGGATCATTCGTTATCTATCCATGATATCCTCATAATCTTCCCTTCCTACTTCTACCTATTATGTTCATATCATGCACCTCCTTCTGTAACATTGGGTGGCTCTTGGGCCTTGTATTCGTTGAACTTTAGCGAGAAAAAAATGATAAAAAAAAGCAAAGGAATCATTTTGTTATTTGTAATTTTATGTTTTTTCTTTCTTTCTTTATTGTCTTTATTTTCTTTCTTTTTCTCCATTGCTATTCATTTTTAAACTTATTTATTTTATAATCACTTCTTTTGCTTGTGGATCTCCCTTCCATGCTTTCCAGCCAACTTTAAACTGCAAAAATTTAAATTCAATGTTAATTGCTATCTACTGTCCTCCTGATTACTTTTTCCTCTTGCTGCTCAATATTAACATTTGTTTACCTAATTCTTCCACACCCTGTAACCTCTTGTGTCTTAGTGGCTTTACTGCCTTGCATGGTGTGATGCTGATTAAAAAAACAAAACTTCAGCCTCTCCCTGACTACAATTGCTTAATTTATATTTTAATTTGATTCATTTGATTGTGTGTGCATATATATATATATATATATATATATATATATATATATATTTGGATTGAAAGAAAAAGTATATAATATATAATTGTAAGATGCCACTCTTTTTATTAACAAAAGTTGAATTTTGTGTAATATTTTGAACAAGTTTCTATTCATCGCTTCAGTGATGCATGTGATAAAAAGGTTTTATTTTATTAATGTTACACAAAGCTTAAAATTATTTTCCTCAAAATGGTTCAAAGAAAATAATGATCAGTTTTCTTTATAAATACTACATTCTGAAATTGGTAACAGTAAATTTTGATACTAAAATAAAATCAAAATATTCATTTTAAGAATGGAATTTCTGTATGTAAATCATTAAATTTTATTTATCCAAATTTCTATAACTTTTATGAGAATGCATCTTAAGATTTCTGTGCACAAAAGAAATCGACGTTATTCTTTTGATATCTTTTTTTACTGTTTTGATTTGTAGAGTAAAAGTTTTGTTGATTAACTATTTCCTTTCCCTTTTGTATACAGCACAGGTGTCAAAAATTATTTCAGATTGCTTTAGAATCGTTACCATATATCAACAACTAATTTTTATTCTGTCGTAGTTCAATTAATTCTTATCAAATCGGTTTGCTTTAAATACATTTGTAAGAAAAAGAAAGCTTGAATTGGAACTCTTCGAAAGTAAAATTAAAAAAGACTGCATCTTGAATATGGTAAATTATTTCAGATTAACTCAAGGCTGAATTGAAGCTAATATACTGAATATTTATAAAGCCAATTTTGTAATTAAGTTTAATTATTGCAAATATTACAAATAAATGAAATAAAAATTAAATATCATTAAGAGTAATGGCTGCTGTAAATAAGTTTCATTAAAAAGAAGACAAAAATGATAATGTAGAAGTGCAATGGTTCATTCAAAGGAATTAATAAATTTTTAAAAACCAAAATATAACATTGGTAAATATTTATGAATAAACATTATAGAAATCTGATAAACACAAATTATTGTAAATAATTCTAATTATGTATATTAAAAATAAACTGTATCTATTAGATACATACAAAATTAATTTCTGTTTCTCTGCTCAAAGGAAAAGATCAATTGACTAATAAGTCATTTTGTAGAAAGACCTAACTTGTTTTACTTGAATATTGCGAGATTTCAAAATATTTATGAAAAATTGTATGAGTTTTCTGTACAAACAAAGAACTTTTTAGATCTTTATGAAACGTTTTATGAGGGGGAGTTGAAAAGATCTCAGCTCAAACATGGAGGGTTTGATATCTGTAGATTTTGGTATACATAGGTGATCCTTAACCAATTACCCAAAACATACCGAGGTATGTATGGAAGCTAAAGAAAATAAAGGACTCAGTATAACACCTCTAATAATTTTCTTTACCTTTTCACTCTGTTACTTTCACTTTCACTTTCATTGCCAAATACCATAAATATTCTCAGAAATTTAGCTGAATCCAATATTTATTAAGAAAGGTTGACCTGGATTTTGATCTGAAATTTTCTCTCTGAAATATTCAATCTGTCTTTTGACTAACCTGTATATATATATATATATATATATATATATATATATATATATATATATTGATTTGTCAAGTACATTGGGAAGGAAAATAATTATTGTATATGATTGCATATAAAACTTTCTCTCTATTACTAAAAAGTCATAGACTTCTTCTATATGCCATATCCCTTCAGGATATGAACGATCATGGCTCTTCATCATTTCTTATCTTTCATACCTCTTAGTAACGTTAGTCTTTTTAGATTGTGTGCAAAAGTGAATGCAATGAACTCAACCAGAATTTGAACTTGGCATGCCAATTCCACTTTCTGCGCCAATAACTGCTACACTATACACACATCCAGCAGATATTTAGTATTAATTAATTCTCATGTTATTTTTTCCCTGTGATGTCATTTCTTGCTCACTCCAGCTGAAGCAGAATAGATGAATTTTCACTACCTGATCCAGAGTTTGAACTCATGACAACAAACTAACAGTAACATTTTAACTAACACTTATATTCACTTGACCATCATCCAGAAGAAGTCCAGAAAATATGGTTAAATGAATTCATGAGTTATCCAAGATAATAATACAATAGACTAATTCAACTAATTGCCTGTCCAGTTGAAATATATGAGGGGGTACAGAAAAGTTCTTGTCTTAACCAAGAAGCCCTTCTAAGAAATATTTGACATTACATTGAGACTAATAGTTTTTTATGGATTATCAACCCCTTATGGGTTATTTGAGGTTGAAACATATTTTGCATTGTACAAATAATTCTTTTTGAGGATGACAATGATTTTTCCTGATATAAGCCCTACTATTTAACCCATAGCTGGGAGAAGGAGATGGATTCATACTTTTGATAAGCATGGCTGATGCTAACCTCCAATGGAGAAACTACTTGAAACTTATTGGGCTAACATTTTCTGTTGACACTAAGTGGAAAGATTATATTAAATCAATTGCTAGGTTAGCTGTCAGGAAAGTTGGTTCACTGTGTCGTATAATAGACAATCTATCTTACACATTTACAACTCTACCACACATCACTGAATATTGCTACCACATCTGGTCTGGTGCTTCTGCTATATGTTTAGAGATTCTTGATAAAACACAAATGACAATCTGCAATATTATTGGTCCTGACCTGTCATCTCACTTTCAGTCACTTTCCCAACACCACAACATAGATTCCGTTTGCCTTTTCATAAATATTTTTATGGTAATTTTGTGATGAGCTTTCCTCTTTGTTACCTAGACTTTATGAATTTAAGTGTACTAATAGATTGGGGGCAAGGTCTTATCATCTTACAGTTGAAATGGCAAGATGAAACCATAAATTCTATGCTAACAGTTTCTTCTCTTGTGGGACTTCCTTCCAGTCAGTTATGATCTTCAAAAATTTAAATGCAGTGTCAATTGTTATTTTCTTTTCAAAATCATTTTTAAGAAATAAGTAACCATGAATGGATGTGCTGATAGCATAATGGTTATCAATGTGGAAAATTCAAATTCAGATCTAGTCTGTTAAATTCACTTTTGCAAAAATGCCCTTGGGAAAGGCATGACACCATCTCCTCCATCTATGGTTTAATAGCAAGGTTGACCCAAATGTATGGTCTTGGATAGCAGCCATTCTCTGAGAAGGAGGACTGAATCTAAAACTGTGGCTTTCTGAAGAAATCAGGACAATTCCCAGATAATAAAAGAATCCTATAGAGAACCATGGTCACCTAGATTCTGTAGAAACACCTACATTCTGTAGGGACACAACATTTAAAAAAATACATGAATAAATAAAAAAATATCATAAAATTTATCATGAAAAAGATATTTTTTTAAATTAATTTTTGTTTAAGATTTTAATTAGGATAGCCACAAATTAAAATAAAATGTTCATGAAATTACTCAAATATAAGGAGATAAAATATATACTTTTCAATAAATAAGATAAAATTAATATTTAATCAAAAAATTTACAAAATATAAAAATACAAATCAATTTTTTTTTAATTTAGATAAGCATTTTAAAATGAGCTGTTATATAGCATATATGAATCAATTAAAATTAATTTAATATTGCAAAAAAATTTAAATTAATATATATTCAAACTATGAACTAAGTAAAAATTTTAATTCAAGTAATGACCATTAAACAAATTGACAAAAAATAAAAGAAATATTTTAAATATTCTGTCTACTCTTATATTTGATCTGAGTGAATTATCTTGTAATTTTTTCCCTTCGCAATGTTTATTACTTATTAAAATAATTTTGTTTTATTTTTTTAATATCGTTGTGCATTAAAAAAAATGAAATAATTAAATAATCAGATAAGACTAAGCGTTCTTGTATCGATGTTTATCTATATGGGACAGGCGTTGAGGAAATATACATAATCTATCTTTACCATCTACAAACATCTGGTCGTTTCCACAAACGTTTACTTTATATAGAGCCAGTTAAAACCATGTGTAAGATTTAGAGATATTGAAAAGAGCTGGATGATGATGATGATGATGATGATGATGATGATGATTTAAATGGGCAAAGTTCTCGTAATATATAGAAAAGGAAACCAAAAATTCCATTCCTCTGATATTCTTCATTTGCCCATATCATGTACACAAATTTATGTCATCCATAAATGGTAATTGTGAAATTTGCCGTTTCCATACAGAAAACATTTGGCTTTTAGTGACTGAACAGTTAGTGTTATTGGTGGTTGAAATTTATAAAATCTTTTTCTTAAAGCAGTTTTTTCAGAAAATTAGATTTCCCAAGTCCAATAAATGTTATAGCTCTTTCTAGTATTGATGAGAGTTTTCTTCCTAACTTTTTGCTTAAGGTAGTGTGAAAAGTTAACATCTTGATTATATCATTTTCCTTTCTAGTTTCATGTGCTGCCTATTTTTGTTGTTGCCACTATTAAAAGTCATCAAGTAATATGTTTTATTTTATTTGGTAAATCTCTTTGGTCGTTATTTTGTAGTTTCAGTCTCTAGCGCCTGATGTCAGATTGTCTTCAAGATCTACATGGTTCATCCATTTGAAATCATTTTTAATCATTGATCTTTTGTCTTACTGAGAACTTTTCAAAACACATTATATATTTGCATCTTAGATGTACATGTTCACACACACACATACACACACACATGCATACACACACACATCTAAAATGCAAACATATATTAGGTATTGATATATATATATATATATATAAATTCATGAATCATTCATACAAAAAACAAATATAGAGGTTAATGATTTAAATGGCGAGAATACATCTTCATATACAATATAAATAAGATACATCAACCCCAAATCTGTATATGAATGATATGATCCCTGTTCATAAATTCTAGTTGCATAAGGTCTTTTAATTTTTACAAGCTTTCATCTGTTCCTACAGACATCCTCAGGTATGGAAATAGATTTTGTTCTTGTTTTTACTTCTTGGTAATAAGAGGACAACAAAAATAGAGATGTAATCTGAAAAAATGCTATGAGAAATGTGTTATTGTTTTTGAACGTGCGGTTGCAACGCTGAGTTTGAATTTAAATTTTAAGGTTGTGCATTTTTGTACAAAAGAGAATTCTTTTTTACTGGTAGATTTTCCGTCTATGTGGCATGAACTATATTGTTCAATAATTACAGTAATGTCACACTTATTATCCGAAAGTTGCACGTTGGATCAGTTATTTTTTTTCAATTAAAGGTGCAAATTATAATTTATAAATTCATGAATCATTCATACAAAAACAAATATATATATATATATATATATATATATATATATATATATATATATTACATGATGCTCTCAATATACAGGGTGATTGAAAAGTAACTCCCCATTTTAAAAAATTTATTTATTAACTATAATTTTTAATTTTTACAGAAAATGGATATGAGAGGAAAGTGTTTAGCAGGTGGACCATGCTCCTCAAAACCTCCCAATCAGAGGCCTTGCTGCCGGATGTAGTTTATCATCATACCCAGGACAGAAATATCTAGGAAGTGTTTTAATAGAGGATGGAAAATATGACATTGAAATCTGAAAGCACCTAGGCATAGTGAAAGAAGCCTTTTAAAAATTTAAGCAACTATTAAGAGACAGGAGAATTTAATTGGAAACAAAGAAAAGAATAAAGAACTGTTATGTAATATCAGTATTTCTATATAACAATGAATGCTGGACCATCTCATCACAGATAGAGAAGAGATTTATATGGCAGAGATGTTGTTCTACAGAAGGATGCTGAGAATATCCAAGACTGATCATAAAATTACAAAGTTTTAGAGAAAATGGAAACAAAAAGGACATATATAAATAGCATCAGAAACATAGCTGAGGTTTCCATGGCACATAATGAGAAAAGAAGGCCCAGAAAATCTGATACTCACAGGACATGCTGAAGGCAAGAAGAACAGAGGAAATAAACAATCTTGTGTAAATGGTTGACAGAACAGGGGTTAGAAGATATAGCAAAAAGACAACTATACTGAAGACTAAAGAGAACAAGAAGTTGTAGAGAGCCATGATCGTCCACATCCTGAAGGGACACACATCACACAGAAGAAGAATTAGAACAATCCTGTGTAAATTTCTCACAAATTTCTCACGGGACAGAGTCAAGATAAGAGGGACAGAGAAAAACAATCCTAGTGAGCTTCAGTAAATCGATGGCAGAACAATGTTCAGGAGAGACAAAATTTACTAAGAAGTACAAAAGACAGGAAATTGTAGAGGGCCATGGTTGCCCATATCCTGAAAGATCATGTCACATAGAAAAAGAAGAAGAAGAAGAAGAAGCAGGAGGAGGAGAAGAAGAAGAAGAAGCAGGACGAGAAGAAGAAGAAGAAGAAGAAGAAGAAGAAGAACTATCTAGTATAAATGGTTGGTAGAACAGGGGTTAGTAGGGAGAGCAAACAAACAAAATTTACTAAGGACTACAAATGACAGGAACTTGTGGAGAGCCATGATTGCCTATGTGCTGAAAGGACACATCACATAGAAGAAGAACTGATTTGTACAATTCAGAATAACCAAATAATTAGTCAGACGTGCAGTTTTCCTTGCACTACAGAATTTTTCTTTTTGTTTTTGTTTTTGAGTTCCTCTTACTAAAGCAAATGAAAACATCTTTATTTGGTTCTTTTTTCAAGAGTTTCAAGTCGCTTCTTCTTTGCAAACTTCAAAGAACAAATCTGCTTCATATTTTTTAGCATTTACTCATTCAAACAAGTCTATTTTTTTCAGTGAAGTGTTCTTTGAGTTTTTTTTTTTTAGAAAGAAGTTAAGTCAATATCCATTTTTTTTTCTTTTGACAAAGTGGTCATCTGTAAGTTCAGGAGAGAATCTCTCAGATAACATAAGATTTCTAAAATATAACATTAAAATAGTTAATTTTTTTTAATAATCCTTTTCACAAAACCATATTTGATTTAATGAGAGGGAATAAATACCAAATTCTTTGGCTTTAATACCCAAAAGTTCTGTACATTCTAACAGGGAAGTATTTATAAGTATTTTTGGATGCTATTAATATATATTCCAATTTTTATGAATTTTCATCACCAAGAATTTTAACCACACAAAAAGTGAAAATTATTAAAATTGGTAAAATTCATTTAAGTATAGTGATAAAACTTGTTCAGACCATGTGTTTCACCTCCTTATGGCAAGTGTACCCAGGTTGAAATGACAAACATACTCTGTGTAAAGTAAGTGGATTGGAATTTTTAAAGAAAATTTAATAAATAACCTTATCAGAAGTTACGACCAGAAAGTGTTTTCTTTTTTTTATAGTGAACCTGTTAAAATCTGAAATTCATTTTTTGAAGTGAAGCAATCAATGTCTCAAAAATAATTTGCTTCCATTTTGAAAATGTTATATTCTCTGTAAGATAGATGTGTTGGTGCCATATTGGATCTATAAAAAAAATGGCAAGGTTGAGTTTAAATTTTGGACAATGTTGTTGTGTTTACTTTACCCTTGAGAAAGACATGAACCTATCTCTTCTTCCCTAAGATATTAGGGTAAAGTGATCTCTCTAGCCTTGGTAAGACAACCTTTCCAGAAGAAAGACAACACTGATTTCAAAACTGTGGCAAAGACAAGTGGATACTTCATTACTATCCTTCCCAAGATGTCTTAAAGAAAAAGAAGCTGTGGAGAGCAATAATCCCTTATGCCCTGAAGTGATACAACATTTTAAAAACTAGATTATTTTCTAGTTTATTACTTCATTTGTATGGGTGTGTAGATGCGTTTGTGTGTTGGGAAGTGAAAGTGCTTGAATGTGCACATATCAATGCATGTGCATCAATATACGAGTTCATGTATATATGTATGTGGTTACATGTGCAATATAGTTTATGTATATTTCATGTTTATGCATGTGAGCATTTGTGTATGTACATATGTTTTTGTATACATGTATTGATATATGTGTACATGTGTATGCATTTGTGTGTGTGCGCAAGTACTGGTGACAGGAATCATGAGTGAATATATACAAAGGCTTTATAATGAATTTATCTAAAAAGGCAAGTTATTAACTGCAGCCATTTTATTTGGTTATTTTCATCAGGAAAATGCTAAACATTTGCATCTTACCAACCAAAATGGCTTTGAAAATATTTAAACAACACCATCATCAGATGAATCTTCATAAAATTATTAAACAATAAAATTTTAAAACCCCAAGAATAATTTTAAGGTTCTTCATATTCTGATTTATACACATATATTTATATGCATGTTTATCCTTATAGGTGTACTTTTCATATTCTGCTATTTGTAAATGTTTATGTATGTGTGTATATGCATATGTCTCATGTATGTTAATGTCTTTGCACCCATGTGTGTATTCTTCATATTATATGTTTGCACAAGTGTGTACCCACATGCATCTATATATGAATATGTCTATCCCCATGTGCATTTCCTTCATATTCTGAGATTTGTACATGTTGGTATGTGTCATATGTCTCAATATTTTTATTGATGTGCATATGTGTGTATACATATGTGCCATATGTGTAAATGTCTTTGTACTAATGTGTATATGTGTGTTTACACATATTTGTCAGATGTGTGACTGTCATTGTACTGATGTATATGCCCTTTGTATTCTAACAATTGGAAATGTGTTTGTTGGTTGGTTGTTTTTGTTTAGCAGTATATCAACACCTATATGGGTTATTTAATGCTGAAATCTAAATATTTTACAAAATTTCATTTTATTTTTTTGAGAGATAATAATAGTTTTAGTGATACAAGTCCTAATAATTAACCCATAGCTGGAAGGGAGAAGAGTTGGATTCATGCCTTTCCCAAAGGTATTTGCACCTAAGTGAATATAATAAACCCAACTGGAATTGGAACTCAATTCTCTGATTAACAATTCCAAGCTATTATCCATGACAACACCCACACATCAAAGCTTACAGCACCTGGTATTCTCAAGCAGTCACCCATCTAGGTATTGACCAGGCTCAGTGTTGCTTAACTTTGATGATTGTATGGGAATCAATGTTTCAATGTAATATGGCCGTAAGTCTTGTAGATGTGTGTATGTACACATATGTGTTCCCTTCATATTCTGATATATTTGTACATGTGTGTTTGTGTGTATGTGTGTGTGTGTGTGTGTGTGTGTGTACACACACATACGTGTCTGTGTGTGTATCTGTCTGTATTCATATGTGTATCCATTATATTCTGATAAAAGCTAGTTGTAAATATCTGTATCAGTAATGACAACATTGATTTTAGCCCCCAAAATTGTAATATTTTCATATATTGATTTGCAAGAATCAATCATGTTAATATCCAGGATCAGGACTTTCAGTTTTGTGTTCATTTAAATTTTATTACAGATTTAATTAATTCAAATCAATTCATACTTCACCATCTTCACGCTTTCATCATTTGAGAGTAATGCTCAATATCTCTACCAGAGGTTGGCAAACTTTTTGAGAAATGAGCCGAAAAAGATATTATTTTTTTAGAATGGCAGGTCAAGAGAAACTCTTAATAAATCTCAGAATAGATAGAAAACTAAGATAATGCTATATTTTCTAATAATTCATATTAAACCACATTAAATAATATTTTTCATTATGAATAAACATAAACTCTAATACAATTCTTTCTGAGTTTGCGTTAAAGATGAAGAATCAATGAGAATGATGAAATTCCTTTTTCTAAGATAAAAGTAAATCAAATTAAAGTTCAAATTTTGTATTTTCTCTCATCAAAATTAAAATATCAATCAGTTAAGGCCAACCTGTATGCAAATATAACATGCTTCAGTTTTGAAGCCTTCTCACATAACTATGCTGAAATTAATTAGCAGGCAAAAGATTTTAAATCAAAATATCTTTCATCCAGAAGATATTTGTAAATCAACTGAAGGTCAATCACATATAATTATAAACTTATAGTAAGCCCTCAGTGATACAGAAAATGCATTTTTTTAAAAATTTATACCTAATTATATTAAAGGATAAACAATGTAAATATTGTTATTTTAAAGTTTCATATTTTTATTTTCATGTTCCATATGGTCTGAGGGTTCAATGATACAACATGGCAGCCAATATTTAGCTGACAGTCATTAGTTTGCCAACAGATCTATGCTTTTATTCTAATTGTTTCTATGTACAACCATTAAAATTTTCTACCAAAGATCAGAGTGTAGTATATAGCCAAGCCTGGCATGATCAGGAATCAGTTAATAATTGTGAAACATACAAAATAATATTAAGCATGAAAGAATTGGGGAGGGGAAAAGAGGGATTAAAGGGGGTAAAGGTAAGAAAGCCAAAGGGAAAGAATATATATATATATATATATATATATATATATGGAGAGACAGACAGACAGAGAGGGAGAAAGGGAGAGAGAGAGGAGAAGGATGAAATTAAAGTGACAAAGAGAAGGATTGAAAAAGAAATGGTATGAAGTAAGAAAGCTAAAGAAAAAGAATCTGTGTGTGTGTGTGTGGAGATAAAGAGAGATGGAGAACAGATAAGGATGAAAAGAAAAAAAGAGAAGAATTGAAGAAAGAATGGTAAATGAAAGAGCTAAAGGAATATATATATATATGTGTGTGTGTGTGTGTGTGTGTGTGTATATGTATGTATGCATTAAATGAAATGGATTAAATCTGACAAATATTTTAATATATTTTCTGCTTATACAACTTATTTGAGTAAATGGTCTGTTTTAATTAAGCAGCATTAATTACATTTAGTAGCCTGAACATTCAAGAAATTTCATGCAAACAGGAATCCAACAGGAATTGAACCTGTATCCAATATGAAAACCATCATATAGACTGATGTGCTGTTAACCATTCAGACAATGAGAATTCTCCAGTTAGCAAAGCCCAATTCAGGCTGGTAAATGTAATTAATATTGTTTAATTAAAAACAGAGCATTTACTCAAATAAGCTGTATCAATAAAAATAAAGTATAAACAGAAAATATATTAAAATAAATATATATATATATATATATATATATATATATATATATATATATATATATATTGTGTATTTAAGCAGCAATCCTTCATTTATACATGTTTCATTACAAACGACTGACAAGGTACTGTGATTAAGCTTTTTACTTAATTTTTCTTGTGTTCAAACAAGTGCTTTCTTTTTTGGACATAGAAACTGTCGAAATGTTCTATAATTCTAAGTGTTTTTGGCTATACTTTTAGCCATTAGCCATTATCCATTTAGCCATACACAATTAAACTGAAAAAATAAAATCATCCTTCCATTTTCTCTAAAATTTGTCATTGTCACATATTTGGTCCATGGTCTCCCTTGCATCATTCTGTAGAACCACATTTCTGTTTCTTCAAATCTCTTCTTCCTCTTTGAGGAGATTGTCGAGTATTCACTGCCAGATATCATGTAACAGTTCAGTATTCTTTTCTTTGTTCCTAAAAAAGTTTTTCCATTTTTCAATACTCTGCTTACATTGAGATAAAAATATAGACAGGCAACAAACATTGGAAGGGAGAAGGGAAAGAATAAGAAGATACAGGCAATGTAAGACTGAAGGAAAAAAGGCCTAAGATAATAATGGAAAATCTTATGGACAGACCTAGAATTTCCATAGATCCAGCTAGTTTATATAATAATGTTATAACACTCAACTTTACTATGTCACCAGTGAGTAATGGTTAACAAACTAGTTTTGCATATTATTACTAATGTCATGAGTTTGAGCTTTACTGAACACTCCCCATTTTTAGCCTTGTGTCAGATTAAGCAAAACAATAAATGCCTGAAGTTTCTCACTATCAAACAACATTTACAAAACTAGTTTCACTTTGCTCTTATATCATTTAATCTTTTCAGGTCCTCAACTCGTGTAGCCTTATGCCAGACTAATGAAGCAAATTGCAAACTATTACTACTAAGTTGTAATTTTAATCCTTACTGGTTGCTCCCTATTTGTGTCACATTAAAGTAAGCTTATTAAATGACAATCATTCTTTTATGTACAGTGTCTCATCAGATTGTGGGTGATTATAGCTCTCCCCAGTTTCCAATCCTTTATTGCTCTAAGTAATGTTTGTTTTTTTAACTATCCCACCCATTTGCTTCTTTTTTTTTTTTGCCATTCATTTACACAAGCTTGTTAAGTAGGTTACACACCTTTTTCCGTCTGTTCCTCTTGCCTTGTGAGTGTCAGATTCTCTACGCCCTCTTTCCTCATTATGTGTCACAGAAATTTCTGCTGACTCATTCTGACTCTAAGTATAAGTATCCTTTTTGTTTTCATTTTCCTTAAAACTTCCTCATTGATCACATATTCCATCAATAGCATTCTCACTAGCCTTCCATAGAACCACATTTCTATTGCCATAAGTCTCTTCATCATCTGTAAGATTGTCCAGCATTCACTTCCATATAAAAGAATTGATATGACATAGCATGAGAGCACATTTTGTTTCTAATGAAATTTTCCTATTTCTTAATAGAATACTTTGTTTAGCTTTCGTAAGGTATTTTTCAACATTTCAATGCACCTTCGAGCATTAAAATTATTGAGAGATCACTCTTTATAAAAAAGTTTAAAATTAAAAATTGTAAATTTATGTGTGTATCCATGTATGCATTTATGAATATATCTATTTATGTGTATGTAAAGGTCAGGTAAGTGTCTGTCTGTGTGTATGTGTTCATGTGTATGTATGTATGCATATGATCGTACATGTGAGTTTTTTTTTTTTTTATACCAAAATGAGAATCTAGAGTTTTTGCGTATCTTTACCGATGTTTTCGACTTTCTGTTCTTTCAGAATCATCATCTTCCTTGTCACTGACCACCATAATATTTTTTATGCGTTTTTGTGTGGTCAGGGCTTTATCTTTGTGAAAAATGACCAGCACCATTTTTTTTTTAATCCTCTTCATTATCGTCTTTTGCTTCCCCCAATCTGCTAGTTTGGAACTTCTACGCTGACATACGAGAACAAGTTTTTCCGTTCCTTTCATAAAAATCAATTCAGTTCCTTCATCAGATTATCAGGCTTTGAGAACGAACAGAATAAACAACCTTGTTTTTTTTTTGTTGTTGCTGTTGTTGTTTGGGGGTTTTTTGTGCTAAGGATAAGTTCGCGTCAAATAAATATATAATGGAAGTGTGTATGTGTAAGTGCCTGTAAACAAGTGTGTGTGCATGTCACATTACACAAGCACACAGATTCACACATCTCTACAGAGATATCTAATTATAAACATAGATGTAGCTATATATATATATATATATATATATATATGCATGTTTTTTTAGCTTATGTATATAGATTTCTTTATTTATGACTCTCACATAAATATTTATTTTTCTTATATAAGCTGCCCGCCAATGTAAAGATTACAAATATTTAATAATATTATACCTGATTTGACAGATAATCTGTATTATCAACCCATATTATTAAAGAATTAGCTGATAACACAAAATTCCATTTTGGATGTTATTACAGATTTAGAAGATATTTGAAATTATCAAATGGCTACATTATGGAATTGTGAGTTAAGTTCTATTCCTGTTTTTTGGCATTAATATAATTTTATAGATAACCTTTACTGACAGGTTTCAGACCAGAAATTTCTATTACATAATAATAATAATAATAATAATAATAATAATAGATTGTAGTACAACTACAATATTATTTTACTACAATGTAAGACCCTCTTTTTATTCAAATGTAATTTTGAGTTGGATGGACCCTCAGGGATATGAAACTAACCTAACTGATTATTAAAGACAAAATGTTGCTCTACAAGGTGTCATTTTCGTTTTTTACTGTTTAATTTTTCTGGTATTTCATCCACTAATAATTCCTACTTAAGAATTGTTTTATTTTTTGTGAAAGACAGCTCCACACCCAATTTTAAGCCCACCAAATTGACAAGTGTTCATTTTTCTTCAAGATGGAACTAGTATTTTGATATGTGTAGGGACACGATTCCAATTGCAACAAATTTGAAAAACACCATTCTCAGCTTTTAAAAAGTGCTCTAGAAATACAGTTGAAGGAAAAAATACATTTATTTTATTAAAATATTTGATAATTACTATAAATTAAATATTGTTTTTATTTTATAAATATATATTAAATAAATTAAGATATTACTTATTTTATTGAAAGTGTTACTGTTACCTATTTTAAATGAAGATATCTGATATTACTACTTATTAGTTTTTCCTACTCAAACTGAAGTTATGACTTTTCTTCCTTCCTACAACTTTTTTCTACCTTAAGAAAGCATGCCTTATGTTTGTTTTTTCTTTTTCCTCAAAAGTCACAAGTTAAGGAGTTATTTAACTTTCTTGAGATGACAGAGAGAAACGCATCTATCCAAGAGATCACTTATCTATCAACATTTTTTAAAAACGTTTTCTAGATTTTAAGACGGGATTCAGTTTGTTATGTTAATTCATCACTCAGCACAAGCTAAAAAATGAAAATGCTCAGTGGCCAGTAATAATGTCACAGAAAAAGTCACAATTTTCACAAAGAAATTCTGCTATAAAACATTTAATTCACTGTCAGTTCTGCATATTCCTTTACTGAGACTAATTGATTGCTTTTAAAATAATGAGAATTCGTTAGTTAACCTATTAAAAAAAAAAGATGCAGAAACAGTGCTAATATTATCCTCTTCCTTTTTTCATGTGACTTTTTCCGTAACTTTTTCCTGTGACTTTTTTACTTGGATTTATGCTCATATCACGTGATAAAACAGAAATCAAAAAGGGGACTAACAAAGCGAAACCACTTTTGATTATTCATAACAACAAGGTATTTTTTACAAACACAAACTGAAAGAAACAGAAATAAAAATATTGAATCACTCAACAAACCGCAAACGAGTCTTGTCAAATGTTGTACAAAACGAAAATCCGTGAGTAGAAGTAAATAAGAAATTTTTTTAAAAAGACTTAATCTCCTTAAATATTCACCTTGAAAGTGTGAAAAGCTCTTTTTTAAGAAACAAATCGATTGTTCTTTCTTCGAGAGAAATTGAGAAGTTATGAATATATACAGACTTCTTACGACTTTATCTTTTAGTTTAAAAGGTTCTCTACCCATTTATTCTAAGTTCACCATATCGAGTGACGTTCGTTCCTGTGAAAACATGACGAATTCTATCTGTCGGCCTATTTAAACGCTTCTGAAGGTTCCCAGAGAGACTAAAAAGTAAACTTTTCGGTACCTCCAATCATTCGAACTCCCCACCACCAAAAAAAACAAAACAAAAAAAAAGATACCTAAGAAAAAATGGCCAAAATATAATAAAAACAAACTTTTATTGTCAAAATATTTCTCATGATTTTTAGATTAAAGAAAAACTGTTTTTCTATTCTAAACGACTTTTTTACCAAAATTTCCCCAGTTCTCTAGAACTGGGGACATTTTTGTAAAAAATCGTTTTTCTTTTTGCGTCAAAACAAAACATTGGATTTGTACGGCAAATTTGCGCGTTTATTTATTTATTTTTTATTTTATTTTTTGTGGTAAAAAACACACTGATCTGGAAAATCTTTTAAAAATCAGATAATTGTTCGATTTTAAATGAAACTTTCAGGATTTATTCAGAAATTAATGAAATTATTTTCGAAATGTTTCTTTTCCGGAAAAACTTTCTAAAATGTTTTTGTTGTTGTTGCACTTTCCCTCATTTAATTTTATGAAAAATTATAACGCAAAATTGTTTGTATTTGTTATGAGGAGAAATTTGGAGAATTTAAATCATCAAATGTTTTCGTCAAAAAGGATTCCCATTTTGCAGAAATTCTGCTCTGAATCGTTAAAGAAAAGCATGCAATATAAAATTTTTAAGATGTTATGATTTTTGTTTTTTTATTTACCTAGACTTTATGAATTTAGGCACAGTACTTGATTGACAACAAGATCTCATCATTTTACATTTGAATTGACTAGATACAACCGTAAGTTCTTTGCTAACAGTTTCTTTTCTCGCACTTCTCGTCTGTGAAACTATCTTTCGGCTTCTTGCTTTCCATCCAACTTTGATGTTCAAAAAATTAAATGTCATAACGATTAATCATTATCTTCTAGATTCCTCCTTTTTTTTGTTCTCGCTCCTTAATAATGCATTTATTTCTCTTATTCTTTCACACTAAGTAACCTCTTGTGTCTTGTGTCTTAGTGACTTTATTGTCTTGCTTGGGGGAAATGAAAAAAGAAACTTTTAATTGTCTTTAGAGATACTATTGTCTTTTCGCTGAAAAATGAGTTTTTAAAAGAAGTACTTTCATTTTTTTAAATTTTAATTACAATAATTTAAACTTTTAAAATTCTGTATTAATTCGTAACGGCCAAATGATGTTATTATTAAATTCAAATTGTATTTACTAATCGTAAATGGAAATTTCACTAGTATTCAACCATATCCAATGTCGAATTTTGTAACAAAAAAAGAAAAAATCTTTTATTTTAAAGGTTGTTCTCCTTACGGGAAAACTCCTTTCCGTTTAAGAAGGTAAGAAAGGTGTAAGTACTTTCATAAATAATAAGAACATTTTTAAAATGCTATAACCGCCTTGAATAAAATGGATGTAATCTGGAAACCTGATCTACCGGACAACCACAAATGGAGATTCTTTCGCGCCACTGTAGAGGCGGCTTTAATGCACAGTGCCACTACTTGGACATTTAACCAAAACTCTTGAGTCTAAGCTTGATAGAGCCTACACTCAGATGCTGAGAGTTATACTTTTAAGAGATGTTAACATCCAACTGAATAACAGCTGTCCCTGATATTTTTATGCGAACGCAGAATGCGTTTTGCAGGACACTGCTGGTGAGCAAAAGAACTCACGAGTCAGTGGCTTAGCTAGGATAAGGTGGAGCGGAGGGGACGATCCACCCTGGGCAGCACTTTTGGTTCGCGGCGGGTTTTCAGAAAAGAAAAAAACAATAGCATAATTTTTTTTTTAAATTGCAAAAAAATGCAGCGGTAAAGAAGATGGCGTTCAAATGAAGCCAATTTGTTTTTTATATGGCTGGCTCAAAGAAAGCCAGCAATAAAAAATTGTCTCCAAAACGCGCTGTCAGACGTGAGCAAAAGGTGTGAAAAAAATTTGAACATTTTAAAGGGCTTGATATGGAGTTGGGTTAAGTGAATTTAATGAATCCGCAGTTTTTTCACACCTATCTGAGAAGTCCAGATTTTGGCGTCAGTTCTTTGATTTTGATTTCTCATGTCTGTGAACTGTTAGTGAAGAAAAATTAAATAAATAATTGAAGCAATTATTTTTTGTTTGTTTGTTTGTTTTGTTTTGTTTTTTTCATCTTATCATAGTCCTAGCTTTAATACGGATATAAAATCGTTACTTTTCATAAATTATAAAATAGATAGGGAGATAAATAAATTGAAATAATTCCAATCCTTTAAGGATATCACATGCATTCCAATTTTTTCCGAAAATATCGAACGGGAATTTAAAAGAAAATTGGAAATTAATATATTTTTAAGTGCAGAAACTTTATTTAAAGTCCAAAATAGGCATTTTTTTTTTTTTTTTTATTACAATTTACAACAATTCACGGTAGTAAAGCATGTGTTTACAGACTAAGAATTAAAAAGTATAACATTTATTTCAGTTTTTAAAAGTGAAATTAATTTTATCGGACTTTTAATTCTTAGTTTACTACTTTGCTATTGGTAACTTCAACTACGTAAAACAAAATAATTTAAAAAGACATTGCATTTTTTGACATTGTTAAAAGAAAAACGAACCGTGTTTCTGTTAAGGTGGCATTTTTATATGACTCCTCACTTGTTAGAAATGAAATATTTTTTAAAAAAAAACTGATAAATTATGAACTAAAAGTACAATGTGTTTTTTTTTTTTTTTTTTTGCTTTTCGTTTTTCTTTAAAACGGAGAGTATAAACAAAAACAAGTTATCTTTCTTTTAATATCGTAAAAAGTTTTTAAAGTTTTCCCGATTTAGAAAAAAAAAGAAGTAATCATTTTTAATGTCTTCGTTTTTTTACATATCCCCAGTTTTATTTTTTTTTTAATAAATAAATAAACACAATTGTACTTTTATTTCATAATTTATTAGTGAGGAGTTATAAATACCACGTTTACAAAAACACGGACTTATCCCACGTGTAGTACGTATTTTCCCACTGCCCCACGCAATAAGATGTGGCACAAGGCCGAGTTTTATCGTGGGTTATCCGAGCCCATAGGCTCGGGCAAAAATTCCCTGTAGACCTCGTAAAAAAGGAGTCAGGTAACTGTTTCCCGAGACGAGACTTTGCCCTTCGACATATAGCCTCATCTGGGGGATACCCTCTGACCTGCGCCAGGTATGTGTGAAAATACGACAGAAGTTGTCATAAAAATAATAGTATAAAAAAATATTCTATGTCTGAAGGCATAAAATATTAACATAATTAGAATATAAGAATATAAGAAATATTTTGTGTTGACAGATTTGACAATAATGAACGAATTTAATTCTGATAAAATGAAAAAAGTTTCCAATCAATTTGATTGATTTGAAATAAATCAAAGTATTTTTATTTTTACCTATTTCGAATATTAAATTTAATTTATTATCTTGGAATTAAAACTAAAATGAAAAATTTAAGAAAGATTTTCTTTCTTTTAATACATTTTAAATTTAGGCATGGCTTTATTTTTTGAGGTAACTGCTTTTAAAATAAATTTGGATCGTTTCACTGACGTAAACGTTTTGAACGTATTTTTTACAGGTTCAATTTACTTTTTCAAATTTAAAATTTTAATCTTCTTGTGTCTCTTTTTGCGCTAACTCTTGAGCATTTTGGGAGGAGTAAGTTGATTGTGTTTCTGCATTTCTAATTTTGGTGTCCTTTCTGAATCTATCAAGGCGTCCCACGGTACGATTAATTTCAGTTTTCATTACGACATTTTATCCATTCATAAAATTCAGTGATGAGTAATCTAATAAGTTTCATGTTTTTACGTCTGGATTTGTTATTGTCCAGTTAAGGAGATGAAGACGAAATTGTAATCAAAATCTGTCGTCATTTTCAGTTTTCTTACCATTCCGAGAGGATTATTTCAGTTTTCAGCTGCTTATATCAACTCTCCTTCTATGATGAAAAAAGGCATCCCATTTTTTTTTTTTTTTCAAGGTTTCTCTTTGATATACCTACTTACTTTCATCTCAATAAACACAGTTACATACATTTATATAGCTGCTATACTTGGAGTCCGTGTAAAGGCTGACCTGAATTAAATTTTGAAATACAAATTTATTACTCACTCATTTACACACACACATATGCGCGCGCGTGCGCATTCACACACACACGTATTCGCACATATATATATTCTTTTTTTAAAAGGAGTTTTTAAATACACACAAAAATAAAATTTTATATTTACGCAACAGCAGCGTTGCTTCACGCTTAGCTGTTTTTCAAAATGGGTGTCTGTTTATGTTTATTATTAACGCTCCCCAGATCTATTGTTATTTTCATTTAAAAGGAATGCGTCAGTGTGCCGGCAGTTCCAAATCATTTAATTTCTTTTGCTTATTAGATTATTCACGTATTTAAATTCTATAATTTATCTATAATTTATCGTTTCTCACCCATGCATAGATTACAATTTATATCTGTATTCCTTTGGGCACCTCGAGGCGGTGTAATGGTTAGAAAGCTTGTCTCGCTAAAAAAATTACGACTGGGTAGTGAGTTCGAGCCTCACTGAGTGCCCATACTTTCGGCCTTGTGCCACATCTAAGTTATTCTTGGAATATCACTATATCTGTATTTATTTATACAATTTTACCTAAAAGTGTTTTTTTTTCTTCTTTATTGTATTAAAACAAAAACTTACTAGCTAATAAAATTTAACTTTTCAGATTCTTAGAGTGCAAGTTTGAAATGGTGCATGGAATGGTCATCACTAAATAACCAAAAGAGGACCACAGGCATTATGACTGTAATGTTGACTTTGTCAGAATCTCTTTTGTTTGTATGAGATGATGCTGAAAAGTTTTTAACCTTGCCCACTTTCCAAATCTGACCAAATGTCAGAAATATCATTTGGAAGGATTTCTTTTTGGCCTGAGAACTTTTCAAAACCTCTTCGCAATTCTGATTTATTGTACATCGTCCTATGTCAATTCCTTTTCTGATATGCCATAGCCAAGAAATAATAAAGTTTGCCAAAATGTAATTAATTATTTCAGTTATGATCTTCAGAAAAGCATTTTAAAATATGAGAACGACACTATCATAATTCCTAATCTGTTTTATCTAAATTAGCACGTTTGAAAGAGAAGTCACTTCAAGTATATATATATATATATATATAGAGAGAGAGAGAGATAGATAGATAGATAGATAGATAGATAGATAGATAGACAGATAAATAGACAGATAGATAGATATCTGTATACAATACATATGTATGTACAATATTCATAAATAGAATATCTCAAGAGAAGATGGATTTCTTGTTTTTTTAATCAAGTCTGTATGAAAGAAGAATTTACACACATATCTTCAACATATATACAAATACGTATATGCAGAGAAAGAATGAATCTGAAAATGTATAATAATAAGTACACCAATGAAAAGTGCATATAAAAAAGAAAAATCGAGAAGTATAAGCAGTCAATTACTGATACCCCCAGAGGAGTGGATAGTGTAATTCCTGATATTTTGTTATTTTGACGTAGAAAATTGCTATGCGACAACAACGGTCGCGGAATAGCAGATGCAGATCGTAAGTTCAAGATGTGGTTCTATCTACGCGATAGACCAAAGTATTACAACAGAACCAATGTTTAGTCCCAACACGTTACATTGCATCTAGACATTGGTTCTGTTGTAATACTTTGGTCTATCGCGTGGATAGAACCACATCTTGAACTTACGATCTGCGTCTGCTATTCCACGACTGTTGTTGTCGCATAGCAATTTTCTACGTCAAAATAACAACTTTGACGGTGGATATCTTTGTTTCATGTCTGTATAACCACTCTGAGGATGGCTCATGTGAGCCAAAAGCTTACGATCAACTTAATAAAAAATATTCAATTGTCTGTTATATTTAATAATAATAATTATATTTAATTCATTGTCTGTTATATTTAATAATAATAATTATATTTAATCCATTGTCTGTTATATTTAATAATTATATTTAATTCATTGTCTGTTATATTTAATAATAATAATTATATTTAATCCATTGTCTGTTATATTTAATAATAATAATTATATTTAATCCATTGTCTGTTATATTTAATAATAATAATTATATTTAATTCATTGTCTGTTATATTTAATAATAATAATTATATTTAATTCATTGTCTGTTATATTTAATAATAATAATTATATTTAATCCATTGTCTGTTATATTTAATAATAATAATTATATTTAATTCATTGTCTGTTATATTTAATAATAATAATTATATTTAATCCATTGTCTGTTATATTTAATAATAATAATTATATTTAATTCATTGTCTGTTATATTTAATAAATCCAATATATTTAATAATTAATTATATTTAATCCATTGTCTGTTATATTTAATAATAATAATTATATTTAATTCATTGTCTGTTATATTTAATATATATATGTATGGAAATTGTATGACAAAGTGGAAAAAATATCTGTGATGTTATAGTTTTATTGAGTAACGTAATTATTTTAACATTAACTTTATTGAACAACGCATCAAACATCTTATTTTCTGTCATCTTTCAGATAACTTCATCATTCTCTCTTCTTAGAATATTTTAACTTCTTCAACAAATAAATGCTCTTAGGTGCCTTTTGTAGTCTTCCAGAGAACCAAAATTCTTTTCATTAAGAGAATTCTGTAAAGATTGGAATAAATAGTAACCCATTGGAACAATATCTTGTGAATATAGTGAGTTATATGCCAAACTGTAACAATTTTCATTTGGTCACAAAGAAATATTAAATCAATATTTCTTCTGATGGAATATGATATCGTTTCTATGCCAGACAATATTTGTCAACTATTTCCATCCACTGGTTTTAATGGAAGTAGTATTTGTTTGAATCCTTAGTTTCATTCTCTGGTGAAAGAGTTTATAGTAGAGAATACCTTTCCAGTTCTACCTTATATATATTGCTTAAATTTTCTAGGGACTATTAATCATGTTCATTTCATGAGGCCCATGAACTTTTGTGCCCTTGGCTGTTGTAAAGTATCCACTTTTCATCGATCATTAGAATTTGTTGTAAAAACAGAACATTTAGATTAGATCTAGTATTTTTTTTCAACACTTACATGGAAGTTACACATCAAAGCAACTAATGTAACTATAATTATTGTTGGAGCAATAATTTACATTTGATTCAGATCTTTTGAATTAAGTTGGCTTTCTCATATGTTGCATAACAATGATACTCTCAAGTAATGTCATCAGTCAATCAACATCAAATGGTCTACTCTGATTGTAGACCATTGTGAAACATTTTAAACTATATTGGAAACAAATCTTTCATGACAGCTGTCAAATCAAAAGCAAGCTTTTTTAATGAATTTAATTAAAGGCTAAACACAGAATGAACATTTTACTCAACTCATTATTTGTAAATATTTTGGAAAAAGAAATGTGACATTTTTTATGACATATAAATGACCAAGAAAACTCAAATTTCTTACATTATTTTTTATTTCCAACATATAGATATCTCAGGCATCTTTCTACACACTCAGTAACATTTTCAGAATTCTGAATTGAATATTTTATTCAATCCACAAGGATAGATTGTTCCCATTTCTGTTTTGTATGCTTGAGGGATATTTGGTAGCAATTAGTACTCACCTGTCATATTCACTTTTGTGGTAATTGTTCATTTCTTCCACTGAACCAAAATGGATGGCTTTTCTGGATTGAACTCACAACTATCAGAGAACCTGATAGTTTTAAACCAACAATTTTATCTGTTAATTCATGTGCCTTTTAGAAAATCTAGTTTTTAAATTCTGAGGCTTTAAAATTTATCTGAGTCTGGGTAATTGTTATTTAGGAATAAAGTGTCACTGCCAACACTGGAGTTTGAATACAGATCACCAGAGAGCATATGCAGGTGATGTCATTTTGAATAAGTAGATCACATGATGGTAAAGGAAATACATATATATGGGAATTAGAGTGGCATCTAATTGATCACTATACAGATTACTATTCGGATCACTATAAGGATGGTTACATTTCGAGTGAGTATTATCGAGCAAGTACTACTAGGGCAAGTGTTATTCGAAGGCATCTGACACCAGTATTGTTCAACGGCATTACTATAGTTGTATTTGCAATTTCAAAGTCCCAAAGTGACAACAAGTATTTGTTGACATTATAAAAGTGGCAACGAGTGTTCACTGACATCACTAAAGAAATCATAGAGCTCTACTACCTGACAACATATATTATATGAACATAACAATGAAGATGAACATGCTAATTCAAATAGCAAAACATATGATAATAATTCCTCATCTAAAAATTTCTGTCAAAAAATATACTAATATCTATTTGATTTTCTGATAAGACATTTTATATATAAAATATATAAAAATTAACATTAAACAAACATAGTATTAAATTTCCTTTTATTTTTTTGCATTCATAAAAAATGGATGCATGGTGGAGTAATGGTTAGAGGCATGAATCGAGGAATTTGAGAGCCAAGTTTGAATTCCAGTCAAGTTCATTAAAGTCAATTACATGTGCTAATACTATTGGGAAAGCTAAGAATCCATCTCTTCTTCCCCTAGCTAATGGCAAAATAGCAGGATAGACTGGGTCCTATAGCCTTGGCAGGCAACCAGTCTAAGAGAAGGAAACTGAATTCAAACTTCTTGCTGTCTTGTAGGTTTTGCCTCTTTAGGTAATGGCTAGAAGGTAACTTCAAAAACAAATCCACCTCTGAGAGGAGAGACGGGGTAGCCGCAACATCCATAGTGCAAAAGGAACTGGTAAACCATTGCATTATTTTGCCTTGAATGTCACCATGAACCACAATTGTGAGATGAAGGAAAGTGGTGACCCCAGTGGTGCAAAGTGCACTAACTGAATGAATGAAAACAAATAAAAACATTTATAAAACAATGCAGTTTTATTTTTTAAATTCAGTGTAAACCCAGTCATATTTAATACCTGTCACTTTTTGTATATATTTACAGAGCTCTGTTAGGTCTGGCACAAGACCAAAAGTGCAGGATATTTCACAAAGAATAAACTTAATTCATTAGCAAGAATTCTTTCCTAACCACAACCCATTTTCAGACACACCCTTTCATCTCAAATCATGTTATTATTGTTTCTCTTTAGAGTCAGCAAAAGTAATAAAGACATAATGTATATTATTATAAAGATCTTTGTTGTGCTGAACTTTTTTTCTTCTTAAATTCTTGAATTCTTACAAATAAGGATTTTAAGATAACGCAAACTTCAATGGGAACTTATACATATGATCCATCACTAAAGCTGCTGGAAAAATGGTTGGTTCCCTGTAATATGCTAGTAAGTACCTTACTCCTCTTGCTATCCTCTAAAAGAGCCAGATCAGGCTGAAAATGGAGTACTGTTGCCATATATGGGCTGGAGCTGCCCAGTCTTCACTTTCTAGTCTTGATAGAGCCCAAAAGAGTCTTTGCATTTTTGTGGGTGACAAATTATTTTCCACCCTACAATCCCTTTCCCACAGATGAAATGTGGCAAGCCTCTCGCTGCTCTCCTGCTATTTTCATTGAAAGTGCTCAAACGAACTACATTCCTTAGCTCCACCAGTTCTAACCTTCACAGCTAAGACCTGCCACATGACACACATTGTAGCGAACCACCCTCATTCTTTTCATATTACATTGGGGAAATGTAAGTTCCACTTGAGCAGCTTCTTTGTGGAGCACACTCCCAAAAGGATTCTTCCCCAATCACTACAATCTTAACCTTTTCAAGTCTAGGGTCAACAGTTATCTTCTTCACATATCACCATAAACTGTGCCTCTTACTCTGTAATCTTCTATCTTGATTGGTTCTTGAGCCATGTCCAAGGTGAACATAATTGTGCAAAAAAAGACAAATTCCTACATTTGTAAAAGCAAATTTAGGTTTTATTGCTTAATATTAAACCAACCATTGTTTCAGCATTTTTCTTCCAGGAAACAATTTATATACAGCATGATGTGATTACACAGTGATGAAAATTAAAAATTGCTTACTGTGTGCATATTTTATTAAAAGAACAAAGTTCAACTTTCAATATTAGCTTGAAAACTTCAAGAGAAATCAGATTATCTGAAAAATAATTTCCAATTTCAGATGTTAAAGACTGAACTGAATTTTTATTGTTGAACATTTTGCCATGTATTTATGAACATTAATCCTTGTCATTTTGTTAAATTGTAAATCTCGTTTAGAAATGTCTAAAGTATCAGATACATAAAAACATTTTCTCAGATCAACAATTAAAAATGGTTTCAAGCAAATGAATCTTCTGAGTCTTAAAGAAAACAATTCTTTATCAGCTCTTATAGACTCCCACTACATAATCATAAAGAAATTTACCAAATAATAAAAAAAAAACACATCACTTGAAGACATCCAACAGCAGCAACAATTAAAACAGATAGCAAATGTAACTGTAACTAGAAGGGAAAATAATGATATAATCAGGATGTTGACATTCCACACTACCTTAAACAAAGAAATTTCAGTCAGTACTAGAAAGAGCAATAACAGTTAGTGGATTAAAGAAAACTATTTCCCTGAAAAACTGTTTTACAGTAACATTAGCTGTTCGGTCAATGAATGCCAAATGTTTCCTTATAAGGAAACAGCTGATCTCACTAATACCATTACCATTTGTGCAATTAACGTAATAGTCATTTAAATTTTTTAGATGAGGAATTATCATTATTATACACTGATTTATTAGGTAAAGGAATGACAAAGTGGAAAAAAATTCAGTTTAACATGTTTCATCCTCTAGAAAGACTTCATCAGACTAAAGTTTTGTAGATGGAATTATATATGTGTAGGTGAGGAAAGGGAAGATATAAAAAAAAGCAAGTGGCAGTTAAGCACTGACTGGAAATCCTGAAGATGCTGGAATACTGAAATTTTAAATTCAAGATTTTTTTTTTTTTCAGATATGTCCAGGTAACAGATTTAATTTAGTCCCCTTATGTTTTAGTCTTTAACACTTTTTTAGTCCCTTATGTTTTAGTCTTTAACACTTTTTTAGTCCCCTTATGTTTTAGTCTTTAACACTTTTATTATTAAGTATCTCCCATTGTGATAAAAGAAGATCTGCCAAGAAAGGTGAAATATTGTAAGAAGCTGCATGCAAGTTTACTGTGCCTGATCTAGTGATCAAGGTACTTTCTATACAATAAAAAGAAAGTAAATTAGTAAATGAAATTAGCTTTTTCAACCAACTTACATGTTTCTCGTTGTGATATTTATTTAAAGGTGATAGTTCAGTTGCTCTAAATATTCTGTCTATGTTTCTGATCACAACACCACTTTCTTCAAATATATTCTTGCTAATCAAACTCCTTTTTCTTGTTTATTATCTTTTTAATTTTTCTCAAAACACTTGTTCTAAGCCACTTGTTCTTGTCCTCATCTTGCCAATGTTCAGCTTTTTCATAATTCCCAATATTGTGTTCCCATCATTCAATAGCCTAAAAATCTCATTTCTCTTTTGAGGTTTGACTTGAGGTTTAACCCATGGCAATTTTTATATATCTGAAATTTTTAAAAATATTTTCATTCTTTTTGAAGATCATATAGTTGTGCTTGTTCCACACTTAGTTAGTTTGCACAACCACTACATCCTGCCAATACCTCATAAATAATGGACTATTACATTTTAATCACATGGAAAGACAAAAGACTTATCACACATGCTACTTGGTTTCAGTGAAAAAAAGAAAGAAAGATGTGTTTAATGTCTCCTGCTAATACCTACAGAATAATGAACTATTCTGTTCTGATTGTGTGCAAAGACAAAAGACATCAAAGATATTACTTCAGTGAGAAAATAAAAGCAAGAAGTGTTTAAGCTGTTTCAGTTATATGGAAAAAAATCTTTTCATTTGTACCCACTTAAAATAATGAACAGCATTCATATTTATGATTGTAATTGCAATATTTTATTAAAGTTGTTAAGCTCAAATATTTTACAACGTGATAGGGGAATTTCTATGGATATTTTATTGTCATAGAACTTGCTATGAACTTATTCAATCCTTAACTGAAGAATTAAGATTCATCAGAAAATTCAACTAGGAAAACCGTGAATATTTTCACAGGTTAAAACTAGTATTAATACTATGCTATAATTGATATTCATTTACAATTTGATGAACAACTCTCAAGATACATAATAAAATCTCACAGCCTTAAATAAGTTATTGTAAATATTTCTTATAGAAAAAGATATGATAATCTGAAATTCAAATGGTATTTTTGTCATATAAGTATATCTAAAAATATTTTAGCAACATCAGTTAATATCAGCCTAGTTGCAAAAAAATTGCATAATAAAATCTGGGAAAACGATAAATAATTAACATATATAATCCTTTATAAACACATCATACAAAAAGTTTTTCCATTTTATTATAGATTTCTATAATGAAGTCTAGTATAATGTACATATATACCTAAGATGCAGGATTCTTATTTCAGAAAAATGTCAAGGTTTTTATTTTAATGTTTTAGGTAATTGTTTCATTATTCTTAACATTGCCCTTTCACCCCCACCTTTCGTATAAATAAATATTTAAATATTGATCAATATAAATAGATTTTAAAAGTTGGAATTAAAAATGCTGTTAATTTTAACTAAATTTAAAATTTTGGTGCTTAAAATTTTAACCCACCTCACAAAATCAAAGCTGAAAAGCCAGTTTAGATACCAATCACCTGTCCATATGGCAGGTTGTACTGGGTTACATGTTACCAGTAGCAGGTCTGAGCATGACCTGACCTTCGTTTGTGAGTTATGAGTCTCAGAGGTAGTCTCACTTGGTCATGAGTCAACTTCCACCATATATATATATATATATATATATATATATATATGAAGAAATGTAGTTTTAAGGTGTGCTATATTTATGGGATAAAGTGCTCGATATCAGAGATAGAGCATATGTAAACATAAATATAAAAGTGAATGTTGAAGTCAACACGCAGAGGCAACAGGCTGTTTCATGCTTGGTGCAATAGGCAGCCTGACGATTGTGCCTAGCATGAAACAACCTGTTGCCTCTGAGTGTTGACTTCAATGTTCACTTTTATATTTATGTTTATATATATATATATATGTATATATATATATATATATGCTACCTTGCTCTAGATCGTTCATTCTGGAGGAAGGTAGTGCACAATGGTAAGAGAGACTTTGAACAGAATCATGTTGAGCATGAAAAATCTAAGAGATATGTTCATAAGGATCTTGATGTTAATCTCCCTGAGAATATTGGCACAGATTTTGATTTAATGTGTAAGGAATATGGTTGTGTTTAAGTAAGGAAGGCTTAAAAAACAATCAAAGATACCACACACAGACAGAAGTCATTTACTACGTGTTATGCGGATTTCCTAATTGCAGCAAGTGTGGAAAAGAATGTACCTCAGTCAATGGACTAATGTAAGAGAAATGTTCACCAAAATCTGAATGCAACATCCATTACAAGAGGCTCCTAATATTGCCACATCTACTCCAGAAAATGTAAGGCCATAGCAGGACTAAAAAACTGCCCATATTTGAAGATAAATCAAGCAATAGCATTATTACTCAAAATTGAGTCACAACTATCATGTATGCTTCTCTTTATATATATATATATATATATATATATATATATATATATATATATATATATATATATATGCATACACATGTGGATGTTTGTGTATGGAAATATATATATATATATATATATATATGTATGTGTTTATTTAGTTTCATTTTGTCAGTTGATAGAAAAAGTCTGATTTTTTTCTTTCACCAAATATAAGAACATTGATGAGAAATTTGGAAACAGCATCCACTGTAGATTTGAATGAAAGATTTTGGCCTCATCTTTTCCATCTATCCAATCAAGGGACTTTAGTTAATGACTGACATAAAACTGTCCATATTGTTTCTGTTTTTTTTTTGTTTTTTTTTGGCTTGTTTCTTTCTTTTATTCATTATCTCCACCCTCCTTTTATTTTTTATTTTTACCCAGAATGCATTTTTCTGCTCATTTTATATCCCACGTTTTTTTTTTTTTTTGATCAAATAATAATTCTTCATCTGACAACAGAGCATTGGTATTTCAAATTAAAAAAATTAAAAAAAAAACACACTGAAACATTCTTGTCTCAATTTCATGCCATTAATTCATTTTTTTTTACTTCCATTTTTAATTTATTTTTATCTCCTTGTTTCTCTAATACGATCATCAGTTTACGTAGAATTACATTATGAATCTGTTCATCAAAGAATATTGTATTTCTTTCAAATCCTTGATTATTTGGAAGGTTAACTTTTTTTAATCATTTTCATTTTCCCTCTATCTCCATTTTTTTTATAAGCCCACCATCAATGTCAAACTGAGCATAAAGCAGTAATCTAGTGACATCTCAAACAATCTTTACAATTCAATTTGATAATCTAATCATCAAACACAAGGCAAGAAATTTACAACTTAGCCATTTGTTAGAAATTATCCTTGTGATTATGTTCAAAACTTCTAGAAGTTGACTGGTGTAAAAAAAATGATAAATAAGGACTGGAAGTAAAAATATGTATTTAGTTATTTAAGAAAAATGCTTGCAAAAATCAGGTATGGTTATATACTATTTTGGGATCACAAATTTCAAAAGTATAAGTTGAACTGCTAACTCCCAGGATGCAAGAAGGTTGTATAGAATGTTTATAATTAGACAGAGAAATGCAATATATTTATAAGGAAGAGATCAGTGTAGGATCTATATGATGAAAAAAGAATTTTGTGAGATAATGAAAGGGAAAAAATTAATAAAAATGTCACATTTTAAAATAAATTGTATTTCTTGTTACTTTAAACATTGTATTTAGTGGAAATACATTTGTTTGATAAGACATTACTGTTCTTTAAACAGTGTAAATTTATGTCTACTGGTTTGTGTGTTCAAGAGTCTTAATACAGAAAATGTGCCTCTTGGCAGCATACAAAACTTTGCCCCTTGTTGGGGAAATCATCATTAAACCCAGCATGCTTTTAGATTGCTCAGCCATAGAAGACTTTCACAGTCAAGTAAGGTTCAATTATCCTATTTGAGAACTTCACATTTCTTGTTCGGATTCATCAAAGCCCAGATCTGCTTTTATTTTCATATCTGAAATATAAACAAAATAATTTCTAAGTAATTAATGGGTTTTATTTATAATTAATTATTGTAATATTTTTCTCACTTATAATATATCTTATTACCACTTACTGTATGTAGATGATAATAAGAGTTGGAGGTATATATATATATATATATATATATATATATATATATATATATATATATATATATATATATATATATATTACAAAAAACAAAAATTACCTCAACATAGGAGGAAGTCTATTTCAAGCCATTTTGTACGTGGATATACAGAATGGCTTGAAATAGATTATCTTCTATGTTGAGGTAATTTTGTTTTTTGCTGTAAAAAATACATATGCTCTGTTATAATAAAACATTGAGTTCTCTGTGGATCAGTTTTAATAACTAATATTACTAGGATCCACCTGGATTATATACCAACAGATCGATTACCTGTACTCTCTCTCTCTCTATATATATATATATTATATATATATATATATATATATATATATATATATATATATATATATATATATATATATATATATATATATATATATAGATATATATATATATAGATATATATATAGATATAATTTACAACTGCTTCAAACATTATTTTGTAAATACCTATGTTTGACCAGATTCCCTGTTCTTTTTTTTAACTAGTAGGAATTACATCTACTGGCTTGTACATTTATACTTACCTGACACAGGAGTTAACTATTAGCCAATGAGGGTTTACTTACATGTGGTTAACATCCCAATGCTGTAAGTGGAGCTATGATTCTCCTCATTTTAAATGAGACAAGTTGTTCAGCCCTGAGGCATCACCTTTCTCATCACAATAAAGAGGTTGGATTAGTGCAATACTGATGTCAGTGTGACAGTGTTCACAGGGGAATGGGCAAAAATCCATCTTTGTCCTTGACCCATATGCATAAGTATGTGTATAGTGCTCTCCACATTGAAATGATCTTGTGCCACATCATGCCTTGGGGTGGGGGTGGGGAGCTTTTCTGGGTAGATATACCTGGCTTGTACATTCATGAGAGCTAGAGAGAACATTTTCTTTAATAAGAACATATGCTCTCTAATAGGGGTTGAACATGCATCCTCCTTTGTAGGAGAAACCAATGTCTGAAGTAGCATGCTTTAGATCAGGGTTTTTCAAACTGTGGGTCCCGACCTGTCAGTGGGTCACAATATAAATGAAATGTGTCATGACAAAAAAGAAAGGAAAAAATATGCAAGTGAGAGCAAAATGCAGAATATAAACAACTCTAAATGTTGCACAACACGCATAAATCATCGCTAGTTTTTCATCCAGATAAGCTCGCATTATATTTTATTTTTTTAAATAATATATATATATATATATATATATATATATATATATATATGTATTTAGGCAGCAATTTTTCTTTCATGCACATTTCATTGAAATGACAGACAAGGTGCTTTGATTTAGTTTTTATACAATTTCTCATGCGATCTAATTTTTTTCTTTTTAGATGATAAATTATATAAAAACTGTCCGAATGTTCTTTTTTTCCGAGCATACATTTAGCCATTTTCAAGGATGAATATTTTAACTGTTAAATAAGGAATAGTTTGTTGCATGTATGTATTTATATGTTTTCATTTTTCAAAACACAGTCAAGATATTTTGTCCATGTTCATAGTTGATATTATTAAGTGTTGTTTTTTTGGGCTATTATTAAGTTTTGGTTTTTAATAAGGCTTCCATTATTTTTAGCCTTTTTTTGCATGTAGATGATGCTATTATATTTGTGTTGTCAATAACTATGTTACGAATAGTGTCTGGTAAGTCTCCATGAATATTTAAATGAAATCTAATTGAGCTATGGTCAGAAAGGTGTAGTGTGAGTCTTTGTGTCAAACATGTTGTAGTGTGGTCTATATAATTATTTATGAATTTTGATTGATCAGGAATACAATTACTTAATGGGCATTTAAATTCATAAATAATATTTTCCCTATATATATATATATATATATATATATATATATAGTCTGTTCTTATTGAGTTTATGTCTCTTGTTTGTTAAACACATTGCGGATTATTTACTTTACCTTTGTGTCGGAATTTCCTTTAAATTTGGTTTTCTAAAAGTTATTTTTATACAAATAAATAATACAAATAGATACATGCAATTCCAATATATGCAGATCATCAGCAATATACATATAAATTTTTGATGCTAAATAAATGAACCTAGTGAAGAGAGTTAGGTATAATGGGTTGCATTACAAAATGTGGTTCTTGCTGTGGGTTGCAGTAAAAAAAGAATTTGAAAAATTCTGCTTTCGACTCAGTCAGTTATGTACCATGCGTGATACATGCTTAGGTGATCATGTATCTTTTAATACATGACTGAAGAGACAGATTTTTTTTCCCTGCAGTAGGTTGCCATTTCTTTCTGCAGTAGACCAGTTGCCATCCAAGGCTATAGAACCCAGTCTGTCCTGCTATTTACCCATAACTTGGTGGAGGGGGAGAAGAAGAGGATTCATACCTTTCCCAAGGGTATTAGCACGTAAGTGAATGTAATGGATTCAATTGAAATATGAACTCAGCTCTCTGATTCCTCAATCCGAGCCACTATTACTCCACTGTGCCACTGCTCAGTTTAACTCTCAATGATCAATTGGTCTAAAGCTACATTTCACATTAATGTTGTTTTAATAAATTTGTTATTATTACAATGCCACTCTTTTTAATATTTTGTTCAAAACAACATCTTTTCAATATGTTTTTAATATTGGATTCAAAACAATTATATTTGTAAAGTTTTCTCAAATTTTGTAATTATAATTTTGAATAACAACATAATGTTTCTTAAAATTTCAGTAGTTTCAGTAACCTGGCTAATAATGTGGAATTATATCCTGTGTAAATTCATAAGACTTTTGATTATTTACATTATTTACATTGTTCAGACTGTTGTCCTCACCTTTGTTATCATATTCACAATGTTTTGGCCACTGTATGCTCCAGCCTTCTTCAGGTGACTGGAATTTCAAACCAAACCCTTTATTTCATCCACAAGGGTAGATTGTTCTAGTTCCACGTGCCATGCCTCTTCTGGATATCTCAGTGTCAGTTATTTCCCTTTAATAACTCAACTCTCCAAGTTTTTGTTCACCTCTATTGAACTCACACAACTCAATGAGTCAAGTCACTGGATTACCAACACTTTTATCTACTGGGCCATGTGTCCACAGTCTACTCTGGTGGATGAAATAAAGGAATCAGTTTGAAATTTCAATCCCTTGAACAAGCCCAGAGCATACAACATCATGAATATCACAACAAAGATAAGGACAACAGTTCAAACAATGTAAATACTGTAAATAATCACAATACCTCATCTCAGAAATATAGACATTACTGCAATGTATTCAACTTTCATTTATTTATAGATATTATAAGACATATCTTACATTTTAATAATGAAGACTATGTTCTTATGAACCTTTTCATTAATTTTCTAACAATTAGGAAAAATTAAAAGTGACTAATAATGTAAGAAGCAATGTATGTTTTTCAAGATGAGGTCATGTTTCATTTTTCATTGTCTTTTATGTAATTTTCAAATATGTTGCATATCTGTATCAAAATTGTGGATAAACCACTCAAAGTACTTATTTAGTTTTATTTTTGTTCAAGTACTTGCAGCCATCTCAGTCATTATCAAGAACTGGGTGTTGCCAGTGTAGTAGACAAGATTTTGTTGGCTACTTAGTGGTATTTTTTTTTCTTTATCACACTGAGACTTAAATTAATTCAACATGACACCATGTATAAACTGGAGATAGTGTGTAGAAAATATTTAATATGTATACAAACTAATAATAGTACATATAAGTATCTGATACATTTTTTTCAGCGTGGTCTGGCTCCTTGTAACTGTTTTACAGTTCTTGATAATGACTGACATGGTTAAAAGAACTTGAAGAAAAACATAAACAATTCATGAACTTTAAACATTTTTTAACTGCAATTTCAATTTAGACCTTCAAGAACTAATTTGAAAATTGGAAAAATACAATACAAATTTAGACAGACCTTGTCATTTGAATTTAACAAAATTTTGTTTATATAAATTTATAATAGCATCACTTATTTTACAAGAAATAATTATAATATCGTAATTCCTTACTTTTATTGTTGCTACATAAAATCAGAAACAGTTGAAATTTCTAGGACATATAATGAGGAAAGAAGGCTTGGAAAATTCAACACTCACATGACATATTGAAGGTAAGAGAGAGAGAAGGAAATAGTGAGTAACCTAGCTTATGTAAATGGATGAGAGAACATGGAATGAGAGGGATTGTAAAAAGACAAACATTGCTAAGCTACAAAAGATTGGAAGTTTTGAAGAGTCATGATTGCCCATGTCCTGAATTATTTCCCTTGATGTAATGTTATAATAATATATATATAATAATATATGTGCAATTATTTTAAACCTTCTAAGTTGATATTTTCATGGGAACAGTTTGCTTTGAATAATATTTTAAGGTGAAAATCATTGTCGCCATTTGCAATTTTATTTGTTGATAATAAGATTAAATAAGTTATTTGTAATATGTTTCTATTATAAGCCAAGGTAATTGCGATGGGAAAAAGGAAATGCTCTTTGTCAACTGAAGTGAAGATCATACATGTAAATAAGTCTTTGTCGCATTTTAGGGCAATAACTGGAATGTTTTCCAGCTTTGAAAGTTTCTGCTTTCATACCTAGATGATAATGAAAAATAGCAACAATCTTTCAAAACGGCTAACAGAATTTTTCTAGGGTCCCTGCCAATACAGGCAAGCAATATTGAATATTCTCCAAAGAAATCAATTATGGTTGCAAGTCACAACAAAACACTAAGTTTGGTGTGTACTATTCAACTCAACACCAAACTTCTTCATTCAGACAGACATTGATATTCTTACTGAGCCAGCTTTCAAGGCAACGGTGTAAAGAATACACTTATACCAACTCATTGATAATGATGTTGCTACAAATTTCTGTTATTCATGTATACAGGATATTGTGCCGATCAAATTTTTCTCTGGCTTTTATCTTTCTGATATATTTGTAGATAAAATTTTATGTTGTCCTGAGTTTGTTTTTATAATGAAACCTGACACTCTTTTAAAAGAAACCATTACAAATGGGTTCAGTAAGGATGGCTGATATAAGCTGGAATGCACATGATCTATTGCTCGTAGAAATTTTATTTTACAAACATTAGTTGATTAATAGAATCATTATTCTAAAAGCATTAATTTTCATAATAAATTGTGATATTCTGTATGTTTGATTAACACAATATCTCATCACTAAATGACTTCATAATATCTTGTTTCTCTTTTGAGGTTATATCTTTCTTATGACCCATGGCAATCTTTATATACCTGAAATTAAAAAATTTAATGTCAGTAAATATACTAAAGGTTGCAGGGGCTGCAGGCAATTTTTGTTCCTAGACTGGGTGTACGTGCTTGTGTCCCCACCTTAAAAAATGACCTTGTGCCTCAACTCATCTTATTGGGGAGGAGACAAAGTAAATACTTAATATAATGGTGAAAAAAATAAATATTACTATTTAGTTTTCAATATAATCACATTTCTTGTCAATGCACTTATTTTAACATTTCTTCATTGATCATATCATACAGCAAAATGTTATAACAAAATGTTGCTTAGTAACTATATGTCAGGATACAAACATATTGATCATGCCTGTTACCAGAGCATTTTGCATGATGGGATGTAGCATTTAATTTGGTAGGGCCGTAAGTATTAATGTTTTCATGTGTTTTTGTTGCTTTTAATATTTTACCATTTTCAAAATTGGTTTCAGCAACACATACATAGATACATCATTATGCCCATAGCCTAACATAAAAGAAAAAACATATTTTTAGTTTCAAACATAATCTCCTTCTATGTCAATATACTTAAAACTAACAGTTCTCAAGCATCAACTAGACATATTTGTAGAATTCCGCATCATCAGATCAAAAATTAGCTCATAACTGTGTTAGGCTTTGGACTTATTGACAGGAATCACACATGCACATGTGTGTATGTGTGTGTGTGTGTATGTGTGTGTGTATGTGTGTGTGTGTTTTGTGTATGAGTGTGTGTGTATATATATTGATGTGTATTTTAGTGGGAGGAATTCAGATCACTAAAGTTATTTTGAAAGAGAAAACTTCATTTCTTTTCTTCTTGTAATTCACACCATTAGACATTCTACCCTGAAATACCCTGAAAGCCAGAAGACAAAAGTAGAGCACAGACCTCACATCTGTACTCTTTTGCATCACTCCCACCACCATGCATGTACTTTGTCCTATGTAATCCACCCTGTTTGATTACTACCAAACCCATGTCACTTTCTCATGATTTTGATTCCTGTGATGGGTTTTCACCAGAGACACAATGGTATTTGAGATATTCTTTGAATTTTTTAAGGAATAAACTTACTTAGTAATGAAGATAAAATAAAACAAAAGAAAAAATGAATTTCCGTTAAAGTCAGAACTAATTAATCATTCATTACTTTCTAATCAACACAGTAAATTCATCAGATCCTTGTGTCGACAGATTGTATTTATGGCCTGATAAATTCAAACCATAAAGTAATAATGAAGAACTAAAGCTCTTGATAACCTTGTTTTTCAATTAAAAAATAGGAATAACAAAGAAATACAGATAAAAGAACTATTTCAGCTAATTGAAAAACAAATCAACCAAAAAATGCCAAAAATCCTGTTCTGATCTAATTAGATTTCAACCATACATATCCGTTTTAGGTTTCTGATTTTTTAACTCTTAACTTTACATCCTCCCAAATCAAAATATGTTCTCCAGTCAACTGCTTACAAAGAGTCTTTTTGACATAATTATATCTGAGATCAACATTTCATCCATACAGTTATTCTTTCTCTGTTTTGTTTACCAGCAGTTTTTTTTTTAATATTTCAGTAATTTCAACATGATTTTCTTTGTTACCTGTACAAATTTAAATCAAAAGAATTTAAAAAAAAAACTTACTTGTAATCATTGTAAATTAAATTATAGACAGCAATATTTGTAAAGTTCTGTACTCACCTTAGACGAAATGTAAATGACTTCCCTTAGTGTTCATCCATTTTTTTATCTCTCTTTTTTTATTTCTCTTTTTCTTAATTTCTCTATTTTTCTTTCTCTTTCTAATTCCAAGAACTAACAATGATGACTGAATATTCTGTATTGATATAGTCATATAACTCATTAACTGAGAACGACACAAACAGACCTGAACAATTTCAAATGTTTTAAATTGATTATATCACTGCACAAACTTCTCGAAAATTTTATTTCCTAAATTCTTTAAAAAAACTTTAGGTTAAAAGTAAAACTGCATTTTCTGAAATTATAAAAATGTAAACTAAGTATTTTTGTAAAGTGATCAGGGTTATTTTTTAGCTAAATCTGATGAAGGCAAATAGAGAAATGGTTTGAGAAGATTGTGTTTGAAAAGATTGTTGAAAAGGTTCATCTAACTTGAAAATTCAGCATTCAAAAATCTTGTTTTTTTAACACTCATTAGTAACAACAGGAAATATACAAGACTACTTATATTTACTATACTTAGCTAAAGCTGGCACAAAATCACAATAATGGCATCCCCAATGAGGTTCTAACTCATAACACTTAACAAACGCTAAATTTTGTGCTTTAGTTGGTGCCCAATTTTTGTTCTTTTTTTTGTTTTTTTTCACTTAATCCATTTTTTTTTTTAATTCTATGCCTTTTCTATAAATACTTCCATGGTAATTGTTCAGATGAGCTCTTCACTATGATACCTAAACTTTTTTGAATTTAAGCACAATACTAGACTGGTGACGAAGTTTTGCTAATTTACAGTTGAGCTGGCTAGAGGTAACCGTAAATTCTATGCTAACAGTTTCTTTTCTCACACTTCCGGCTTGTGGATCTCCCTTCTGGATCCATGCTTTCCAGCCAACTTTAATCTGCAAAAATTTAAATGCACTGTCAATTGCTATCTACTGTCATCTTGATTACTCTTTTCTCTTTCCACCCATTATTAATGTTTCTGTTCCTAATTCTTCCACACCTTGTAACCCTTGAGTTTTAGTGGCTTTATATCCTTGCTGGGAGTGGACTCAATTAAAAAAAACAATAGGTTTTACAGGGTGCAACAGAAATACCTCACACATAATGGTAATACACCATTGCCACTAATGTCTTACCATTATGTGGAAAGTATTTCTGGAAGGTAGATGTGGGAGGTATTTCTGCCACAGCCTGTATAATCACCATGCTGTAGACTAAGGGCTATTTTAGCTGCTAACATATTACTTATTCATATATTTAACTGAAATTTTTTATACAAGTTTAGTTAAAGACCAGTGGAGGTTCTTTGTTAATGATTTTCTTTTGTTTATTTTTTTCTATAATCAGATCATTTTCCTGGTTTCCAATGAAATTTTAATTATAAATTGTTCTACTTCCATCCTTCATAGACCTTTATCAAAATGTTTTTCTTGATACTGTGACTAAATATATTTATTTTGTATTTTGTGCTGTCAGTTTTTCCACTGAACCCCCCCACCAAAAAAAATTGTCCAAAATATTAAAAAATAAATAAAAATTTCTTAACAAAAGCTTTTATTACTCTTTAACCAAACTTGTATAAATTAAAAATTGTTTTTATGAAAACTAATCAATTTACTGTAGCCGGAAACAACAAAATTTTGATACAGATTTTGCATTTTATAAAGATCAATCTACATGATTAATAGAGAGGTTTTGTGTTAAGTGTACTGGCAAGGAATGAGATTATGTTGAAAATAAATATTTCTTATATAAAATAAATGCTTATTTTATCATTAGGCTGTAGACTTACCTATATAAATGTGTGATGACATGGGCTATCTAATAATTATTATATCTAACCACTTAGGATCAGAATGTTTGATCCTCACTAGGTGGCACATACTTGCCGTCTTGATCCTGATTGGGTAGTAGATGACCTAGTAGCTAGCATCACTGAACATGGAATCAGCAAAGTGAGTTCAAATTCTCTTTGAAGTTGCATATGTTCACTTCTTGGAAAGGCATGACACCACTTCTCTCTGCACTCTTAAAACGTTTGCTCACTAACATGCTCAAAGAGAGTAAGTAAGAAAGTAGCTGGGAAAACCATTCTCCCATAAATACTTTACCTGCCTAGATAGTAAAAAACAGTCTCTTCTATAGTCAACTTTGACAATATGATACCAGTGTTTCAAGGATTTTACAAATATGCAAATGTATTGATAGTCTTTTGGATATATAAAAACAATTCAAGCACTGATTATACAATGCTAAACTCAGATATATATTTTATATTTAGTAAATTTAGTAAATTTTACAAGACGATAGGCAGAATTATACATGATGAAGTGGTGCGAAAGGAAAATATTAAATGCTTGCATATAAGACAATACAACAAACAATTATGTTTACATAACACAAATGGTTAACTTATTGGCTTCTTTTTGATATGAACAGTACATCTTGCTTGTTTGTCATAAAGCAAAATTGAGTAACACATTTGTTTTTCATGGATCATCAACATTTTGTGGGTTATTTAAAGTCAAAATATATTTTGTATTTTAAGAATAATTTTTGCAAGTGAATATTACAGTAACAATTTCTTGAGGATAAAATAATTTTTCCAGAGACAAGTCCTACTATTTAAAAAATCATGGATTGAGAGGGAGATGGATTCATGCCTTTGTGCATAAGTGAATGGAACAAACCCAACTGTAATTTGAACTCAGCTCCCCAACTTCTCATTCTGGACTGATATTTATTACACCACTTGCACACCCATTAGTAGATGAAAGATCAGAAATAATGGCATTCCAAGTTTAATCAGAGCTCTGTCATCAATCCAATGGCAAAATACCAATTTATCACATCTGTCCCATCAAAGGTACACAGACGATGAAACCTTTTTTTCTGCCAAAGGAAGTGTATCAAATTAATAAACATTATTTTCTAAAGTTCTCAGATTAACTTTCTTCATTATTGCACATTTTTTATTTCCTGATATCATCATTGTTTTTGATACAATGTTTTGGTGGATAGTTTTGTCTTCACTTGTCTGCTACATCTGATTGTCTGATTGTCCTTAAATATATATTTATATATATATATATATATATATATATATATATATATATATATATATATATATACAACTCAAAAGGAATGCCTAAATTAAGAGAGTGCTCAATACAATTTTCAAAAATTAAAATGTAGGACAATTTAAAATATTTGAAACAGCAGGTTCTATGCTAACATGCTTTCTACCATGATAGTATAAATGTTGGTGTTTAAAAAAAAAATATATATATATATATATATATATATATATATATACTCAGGTAAGATGAGAACAAATAGAGTACAATTCCAATGTTCATACATTAAATTCAAAAGAGGGCTCAATACAGAGTAGAGCAATATCATTTATTTTAGAATATTAAAACATGTAAAAATTGCTACACAATTGCAGTCATGTTTCAATGCATACCATTGCGCCTCCTCAGGCAATTGTAAATTACTCGTGAGTGCATATATATATATATATATATATATACTGAATAAAAACAGACCACTTTAAGGTTCCATGTAATAAGTTATTTCACCACAACCCTTTTAAAGGGCTCTGGATCATCCTTTATATATATATATATATATATATATATATATATATTAATTTCTAAGCTATTAAGGATTTTAGTTATTAAATTCTTTAAAAATTTTATTTATAATATTTTTGTTTTTGTCCTAATAGGTAACATCCCACCCTCCTCACCAGCTGAAAAGCTAGTGGAAGAGCTGGTTTAGACACACCTACCTGTTGTCTATGCTGCAGGTTGTATTGGGTTAAATGTTACCAGTAGCAGGCCTATTGCAGGTAGTATCTATGCATATATGAAAAATGTATACACATAGATATACATAAGAGACTGATATGTTTCCCATGTGTATGCGTGTATGTAAAAATTATATACCATATATACTTGCGTATCGTGACTTTTGAAGACCTAATTTTGAAGCTAATTTTAAGGGGGGGGGGTCACATCATACATGAGATATATAATATTATTGTATGTACTGCTGGCCCTGGCTACACCATTGACCAAACTATATATCTATCCATTTACTGTAGTCAAATTAGCTTCAAAATTAGGTCTTCAAAGGTTGCATGATACGCAAGTATATATGGTATATTCTCTTGTTAAATGCTTGATTTCATATATGTGTGTATGGCAATATCAGCTTTTTAAACTATGAACATTTAAGTCAATCACACGCCAGACAGCATATATCTATTGTCTAATAAGTGTTCTTCAGTTGACATCTCAGCTTTTCTTGATACAACATTGCATTCTGAACTTTGATCCTTGTTGTTTCTTACATAAGCTTCTGTCAATATATTTTTCATCTTTTGGTATGCATTGAATCCAGTGAGTTTGACACAAGGCTACTTGTATGCAACACTCAATGAGAATCTCAGTAGCAATTGTTAACTAAACTAGCTCACTAACCATTAACAATTCCTAAGTCACCTAGTGGTTTTGACTTAACTATTTCAGATCTTTTTAAATTATTAGATTCTTGAAGAGTTGGATAATAAAACCAAAATTCAAGGTAGATTTTAATGACCTTCCACCTATCACTCCTGAGAGAAACTAAAGAATATTTTAATTGAAATGTTATGATAAAAACAATGATGATTAAGATAATAGTGCAATAAATACACAAAATAATAAATATTGAAGTTTAAAATTAACATTTTTGTTACCTGAGTTCATACCTTTAACATAAAACATTATCAACATAAACTATCAATATCTATGTATTTATTTTATCTTGATACTTGCTTTTAACAACACTGATTCAGGCCCTCATCCTATAGCCATTAGCAAAATAGTAAGAAATAAACTCTTGGCAAGACTGACACTCAGAGAGCCCTTCAACTAGAACTGAAGTAGTATTTGAACTCTAAATGATTGTGTATCTTGAGATTCTTGTATTTCCCAAGGAAATATGTGACCAAATGATTCCAACAGTTAATGCAACGTTCCAAATTCCAACAATCTGCCTATCTGTCATGATTTTCTATTCTCTTGTGGTTGTGATAAGGAAAAAATATCTGAGAAACTTTTGTCTACTATGTAACCTTTGCTTTAATTTGAAAATCATGCCATGTCTTCCTTGTGTAGATATACCAACTAATTAAGTTCAGATTACTATCAATATTTGGGATCAATAACTTTTTGGGATTAAGATTTAGGAAATATAGCCTTGTTGAATTAATATTTAGGGAATATACCCTTGTTAGATTAATATTTAGGGAATATAACTTTGTTGGATTAATATATAAGGTATTTATGCAAAAATGAATGCAATGGACTTAACCAGAATTTGAATTTTGTTAGCCAACTCCATTTTTTGTATTGATAACTACAGTATTATACGCATACACTTTGTATTTGCTACACAATATTTTTTTCCATTTTTAGATTAAATTTATTATTGGAAAACAACTTTCTTGCAACCTGTTGTATCACAACTTCCTTCATACAACTTCTTGATATTTACTAAGCTTTGTTTAGTATGGCACAAGGCCAAGCTCACCTATTTCATTAAAAAAAGGTCAATATTCTTAAGACAAAACTAATAAAACCAAACCAATACAAAAGTATTAATTATTTTGATTCCTTAGAAACTTAATAACTCCAATTAAATTTTTGCTCATTATTCTATAATAATGTGTATAGCCGAGTGATTAGAATGTTCACTTTCCAACCAGGAGACCTAGGTTCAAATCTTACCATGGGCAAATTGTCTAGAAGGTGACTTGATGTTACTGGTCTGCTGCACAAGGGCCTCTGAAGACCATACCAAAACCCAAACCTTGTGGGTGAAATTGGGATGATAGAATTTTTGTCGATGGTTGTGCTAGCATCATGACTGAAGGTTTGAGCTTACTCGACTTGTTCAAGCTGTTAATCACCACAGATGATGTACTTGCACCCAGAAACTGTAACTAAGATCCACTTAGCATGGTTGCAGTATAAACCACATATGAACTCTGTGGGTGTTGAACAAACACAAATATGCTTGAGCAGGTGTCTGCAACAGGAATTGGCTAGCTGCCCTAGAAGACAACTATACTGGGATACAAATGACCAGTCTATAATAATCAAATATAAAATTTAACTAATGTACAAGAATAAATAATACATACCTTTCATGGTGCAATGATTTGCAGGCTCATCTTGTATGACAATGTACTAGTACAGTGATTAGCCACAGAGAAATACATAAATATTTTAATCACAAAGCAAACAAGAATTGCAGAACAGAATACCAGGGTTTCCCAACCATTACAATCTTAATCTCTTCAAGTCTAGGTTAACTGTTATCTTTCATATATAGCCTCATAAACTGTGCCCTTTATTCTTACCATTTACACAAAAACTTCATTCAGTAATCTTAAGTGGCTCTTGGGCCTTGTATAGGGTGGACATCAGTAAAAAGAATAATGGACATATACAAATTCTTCAGCTCCTTAAACAGGAGAATGCATTGTCACTCACACATATTAATGAAACATTGCTCAAAAACGATTGCAAGATCCAACTTCTTTATCTTGAGGCTGATAGATACGTGGAATTCCTTACCTAGTGGTGTTGTGAAATATGTAAATATTTTAGTTCAAAAGCAAACAACCACTCAATCTATTTTTGTGTTTATAGGAATTATTTTGACTATCATCAACATGGCTTTCAGTCCAAATCTAGCAGTCCAAATCTAGCACCAATTGTTGCCATGTCTCAATGACTGGACTTAGAACTAAAATAACTGTATGAAAACTGATGTGATCTACTTAGACTTTACCAAAGCCTTTGATACAGTGTCTCATCAAAGATTTCTGTTCAAGATGAAGCAAACTGAAAGTTCTAAGTTAGATCAAATCATTTCTCTTTTCACAAAGACAAAGTACAGTTCTACAAGACAATTTATCCATTATAAAATGGAAGTGAACAATTTCTTCACATTCTCAAACAGGAGGATGTGTGGTCACTCACACAAGTTGATTAAACAGCATTCAAAAACCTGTGCAAGATACAATATCTTTTCCCTGAGAATGATAGACAGGAGAAACTCTTTACCTAGTGATGTGAACACCCCAATTCTGGTTAGTTTCAAGAAGAAACTGAGAATCCTGCTCAAATGAGAGCTGAAGAACTATTGGCTAATTCTAATTTGTCCATTGGCTTATTCACAATGTAGATTGATTGGCCATGGTTAAATGTAAATAAATGGCAAAAGTGTTCAACAAACAGAATTGATAAAATTTGTAATTAACAACAAGAAAAAAGAAAGAAAGAAAAGAATGGAACAAAAAAATAATATAAAGCAAATAACAAGTGCAAGTTCAAACAAGCGAAAATAGCTTTATGACTTCAAGACAAAACAGACTGCAACTGAGTCATATGAAACCAAGAACAGGACTGTTTTGTTGGCTAGTAAAAAATCCCAGAATGCATTTGTGTGCTTCGGCCTATAAATGGAAAAGGGGCAAGTGTTTTGCAGTCATTCCCTAAATAAGATTTTTTTCATCTCAACTGGATTAGTCTTTGATTTTCCCACACCACCATTTATTTTTATCCTTCCCTCTATGTTAATGAGTGAGTTTCTTGATTCTACACTTATTTTTCTGGGGTGGATATTATATATTTTATTTTTAGTTTGAATGTTTTATTATATTTTAGTTTTGTTTTTTTGGTTCATCACTTCTGCCATCATTTCATATCATTATATTTTTGGAAAAAAATGGTTAAAAAAAAAAAAGAAAGACATTTGTACATTAAGAAATTTTTATGTCATGGGGAGTTTTGTAAGTTTCCTGTGAGGCATTGTGGTATATGTCAGATTGGATGGTGATAGATGAATCCTTGTGATGAATGAGCAAATTGTAATGGATGAATTGTGAATCTGATTAGCTAGGTCTAGGATAGTCTATGATAGTTAATGTTCACTAACCGCTCCCCACTTTTCCTTTGACTTTGTGTAACAATTGTTGTTTAAAAGCAGCAATAAATACACATTCCCCAATAAGACTGAAATCAACACACAATAAAATACAACTTGTACAGCACAGACAGATTAAGTTTTAAGAGATACTGATTTAAAATTTATAAGAGAATAGATCTTGGCTCAAATCTTTGAATGATGAGAAGAAACATGTTACCATTTACAAGATTTGTTTCTAATTTCAATTTTGACAGGAATAACTTTTAAGCAAAAAATCTAAGCTATACGATCTTTAATGAATAAGAAATGACAAAACTCTGGCAAAATTGACATTATTGAAGCATTTTATTCAACTTAGGCCTTTATTTCCATCACACAAATCACACAGAAAAGGCAGGAAGTTGATAATAGTTATAAAGCAAGAAAAATGCTAGACAATAAACAGACCAGGATAAATTTTATAATATTGATTATATCCTGTTAAGGTTGACAATGTATGTAACAGCTTTTTGTTGTGACTGTATCATCCCCAGGGGTATGATACTTATAGATGAGTGTATTACCTAAGATGCTCAGTCTTTCTTCATCAATAAATTTAGCATACATATGATAAGACAGTTTGTTAAAATATCTATCAATAAAACAGAGTGCAAGGAAAGTAGAGTCCTGCTTTTTCCAAGAGATGAATGAACAAATTCAGCCTTAGCTGAAATTCAAACTCTGTTTTTTAGTTCCATTTTCCTTGCTGAAAACAATTATTCAAAATAATAAACTTAAAACTCAATTCACTACATATATAGAATGCAGGGAGAGGTGGTTTCATGCTTTTCCCAAGCATATTAGAGCTAAATGAACAGTCTCATATGAAATTTGAATTTGATTTGCCAATTCTATTTTTCATGTTGATAACTATTATACTACCTCAAACCTTCATTAGATACATATATAAAATACAGGGAAATGTAGATTCAGGTCTTACTCAAGAATATAATGGTTAAATGAATACAGTCTCAGAGGAAATTTGAATTTGGCTTACCAATTCTGCTTTTTAGTGATAACCATTATGTTACCTCATATCTCCATTTAGTAGATATGTAGAATGTAGGGAGAGATTGATTCATGCTCAATGTTTCAAGGTCCACACTCCAAATATGATACCCACCAAATCTATGATATCTATATCTATATATATATATATATATATATATATATATATATATATATACACACATTAGTGTTCAGTATTATTACAATCAATTTGTGCTTAATTTCTACATTGCAAAAATGCACCATGGAATTCCCATAGTTTATGTTCATCATTATTATGATTATTTATTAAGGAATAAAAAATTTATTTCACTTTTTTTTAAATTTATGTTATTTAGGTTTGCTGGTATCATTCTTTAGCTAGAAACAGATGTTGTAAGCCTCCCCCATCTGATACTGGCTTCTTCCACACCCAGGACATTGATTATTAACTTGTATTATATATATATATATATATATATATATATATATATATTTAGATAGATAGATATATTTCTTTATCTTTTTTTCTTTATGTACATTTCCTTTTTTATTTTCTAAAAGCTCCCACCCATCTAGGAAGAAGCAAGTCTTTGTAGGTTGTTTCAGAGGTAACTAGAAGCACATGGGAGCTGAGGGGAGGGAGGAGTCTCTGTAATGGGGAGGGTGCAGTGAGGGGGAGCATGCTGTTTGTCATGTCTTATATTTCACATGTTAATTAGATTTGCAGTTGATGAAAGACCGGGAACATTGTCAGTTTTGAAAATGCACTCCAGACAACATCTGGGTGCATCTTTCAAACAGTCATCTCCTGAAAAGACATTCACACATGTATGCATATATATATATATATATATATATATATATATATAGAGAGAGAGAGAGAGAGATAGATAGATAGATAGATAGATAGATAGATAGATAGATAGATAGATAGATAGATAGCAATTTCTAAAGAGTTAATGGATTTAGTTTTAATCAGACATTTTTATTGCTTCAAATACTATTTTTAGTGGATACCTATGTTTGAAATAAATGCCCCATTTTTTTTTATTTTAAACAGGGTTTATTATATCTATCAGTGTGCACACTGTAATCAAAAAAATGTGGTATACAAAGATATACACACACATATATATATATATATATATATATATATATATATATATATATATATATATATATATATATATGGGGAGGTATGCTGAAAAGTGTTTAGCTGAACATAATGCACTTCTTCCAAAATTGTATTGTTTGATCATTTTAGAAGATTTTGGAAAGTGAGATAAAACAAGAACATTTTAGCAATACAAGATAGATAGATAGATAGATAGATAGATAGATAGATAGATAGATAGATAGATAGATAGATAGATAGATGAGGTTTCTTATTCTAGACAATGAATTATTATGTTAAATTAATTAAATCTCCTAACTTTGTCTCTCTCTCTCTTTATATATATATATATATATATATATATATATATGTACACACACACACACACACACACAATTGCATACATATATTTACAAAAGAGTGCTGAAGAATTTTCAGCCTGTTTAAGCACCTCTTCTGAAAAGGTTTTGATGTGGTACCAAGAATAAATGCATAATAATCCTTTTAAGTTCTTGGACAAGCCATTTTTTGAGTTGTACTTGTCAGAATGAAGAAGCTTTATGCTAAGATAAAAAAATTAATTAAATAGTCACCAGCATCCTCAGATATTAATCCAATTGAAGACTTACGGTCCCTCTTTAAAAATAGGTCTACCTCAAGAATGGGAAACAATATTTAAGCAAAGATCCCTGAGAATCACTAGAAAACTCCCACAAGAAATGTCAAAATGAAAACAAAATAAAAGTTAACAAAATCAATGAAATGAAAGACCATTGAAATTAATAGAACATAGATGGTGAACAGATTAACATTTAAAATAATAAAATATCAATTTTTTTTTATCTGTATGAGAGACATATACATAGTGATATTTCTATCATGATAAAAAGTCTGATCATTTTGATAAAAAGTGAAATTGGCAGGGGATCTAAAAAGTTGGTAAGGCAAGAAGTGGCTTGTTAATTTTAACACCTCCAAAAAAAGCTTCTCTTTATTAATCACTTGAAAGAACCTTCCTGATCTCATTAGTATGGCTGATGCTAACCTCCATGACAGTGATTCATTGCACCTTTTCAGTCTAACATTTTCAGCTGTTATGAAGAGAAAAACTATATTGAATCCATTACTAGGTCTGCTGCTAAGAAAGTCTGTTCATTGTATCATGCTAGACAATTTTTCTCTCCAGAATCTACCTTGCTTATTTATAAGTCTACCATTTGTCCGTGCTTTGAATATTGTTTCTGCATATGGTGTGGTGCTCCTGCTGTATAACTAAGGATTCTTGATGAAATCCAAAGAAGAATCAGCAATATTATTGATCCTGACCTGGCATCTCGGTTTTCCCACCACCATAATGTAGCTTACCTATGCCTTTCTTATAGGTATTTTTATGGTAATTAGTCAGATGAGCTCTTTGATGGTACCTATATTTAATAAATTTAAGTAGAGTATTAGGTTGGCAGCAAGTTCTTATCATTTTACAGTTAAAATGACTAGATATAACTGTAAGTTCGATGCTAACAGTTTCTTTTTTCACACTTCTCATTTGTGGAAATTACTTCCAGCTTCATGTTTTCCAGCCAACTTTGATCTTCAAAAATTTAAATGCAATGTTGATCGCTATCTACTGTCCTGATTCCTCTTCTATTCCTCTCTTTTCCTAATATTTCTCTTTTGTTCTTGTTTTTCCACACTCAGTAACCCCTTAGTCTTAGTGGCTTTACTACCTTGCATGGGGTTATATGATTAAAATTTATTTTTTTCAATGGCCTATATCTTTTGAACTTATTTATAAATAAAGATTTATGTTGGATTTAGTTTATTTACATAATAAAACCCAACTCTTTTAAAACAAGTTATTTTGAGTATTTTGAATAAAAATAGATAGTATAAGTTGAAATGAACATGATATATTGCTTATATAAATATAAATTTATCTTAAAAGTGCTACCAATATCAGTTGAATAATATTAATTTTTCTGAGGAAACATCAACTTGCATATTAAAATCTGACAGTAGATCTTCTTACCTGCACCTGCCTATTAAATTTTCTATTTTTATCAACATTAATTCTCAAGGGAAATAAATCAAACTTTGGTTAAATTTCCTGAAATAAATTTTTAAAATGTCTAAAAAATGTATTTGATCATTAAGCAAGTTGTAATCTGAAATTATTTTACCTACTCCCCACCTTTCATTTTATTATTTATTTCATGGACATGTCATTAATTCTCATTAATATTGTTCATTTGATGATGATGATAATAATAATAATAATCCTTAATTCACACTCCCCTATGTTGAACAGGTCACATCCTCACCATGTTGGCTGTTGCTGCTGTGGTTTCTGTATGAAATAGGTTTTTAAGTGGTAGAGTTACCAACCCCACACCAAACTAGTTTTGAATTCAGTGTTGTTCTCCTAGACTGGTTACCAACCAAGGCTAGAGAGTTCAATCTGTGCTGCTATTTAATTATTTAACATAGCTAGAGGGAGAAGATTCACATGTTTCTTAAGGGTAATTATGCAAATGCTAATGCAACAAACTTGACTAGAATTTGAACACAGCACACCAACTCCATATTCCACACAAATAACCTCTACACTACCATCACATCACCTCCTAAATCCTAATCACAACATAACAATATTTTTAATTTTAACTTTTTTTTTAAAATCAATTCACCTCAAGCAAGGTGATAATGCCACTAAGATGCAAGGGGCTACTGGGAAGGATAGACTAGACTGCACAAGAAGTAGATTTTATCCATCACCACAAATTGGTACAAAACAAAAATATTAACCTCTGAACTCGAGTCATGCTCTTAAATAGCCCTGTCTGATCTAGATTTTTCACATGTTATGAATTGCAACCAACTCATTCCAAAATGTCTAAACATTTAGCTATATAAAACTGTTTTCTCAGATCAATGATTAAAAATGGCTTCAAGTAAGTCAATCCTGTAGGTTTTAAAGCAGACAATCCTTCATCAGATCTTATAGACTGGTGCTACAGAATAAGTAGTTACCAAATTACAGAAACCAAACCACTTGAAGACATTCAGTAGCAGCAACAAAAGGGATAGTAGATATAACTCAAAAGGAAAGTAATGGCATAATCAAGATGTTGACTTTCCACACTACCTTAAACAAAAGGTTAGAAAAGAATCCTTCATCAGTACTAGAAAGAGCAATAAGTTATTGGATTTGTGAAGCCTATGTTTCTGTAAAACTATTTTAAGAGAAAAATTTTATAAATTTCAACTGGTAGTAACACTAACTGTTCAGTCAATAAATGCTAAATGTTTCCTGTATGGAAACAGGTAATTTAATCATTACCATTATTGATTTCAATGAATGTATGAAAACCATTATTGCTTTCAATGAATGTACTCTTCTGTGAGGTGTATATATTTAAGTTTGTAATATTGTTTACTACCCACTGAAGGTCCTGAAATTAAGATAACAATTTTCTTGATATGCAAACTCTTTGATGTATTTAAATTAAAACTGGTTAATTCCTCTTTTAAATTTATTATTTCAAAATATTAAATCAGGGTTAAAATTGAACTGACAAAAATATCATTTCAGGATGCAAATAAACTTGTATTTTCTTAAAGAACTGGAAAATATGGCATTGATAAATATAATTTAGACTGGAAACTTCTTGAAAGCAGAAAAATGAGATTTAATTGATAAAGAATTGAAAATAAAACAAGCCATATGTCACAGACTTTTGGGTAAGTTCTGAAAAATAATAAAAACAAAAGAAAAAATTCTTTATTTAAATTGATTTTGTTTGGTTCAGTTTGAGTTCAGCTTTTTTAAAACTTCCCACACTTGTTTTATTGCATTCGGCTGCTGACTAGAATTTAAATTGAACTCATGCATTAAATTTCTTAGATATACAAAACATATTCTACGCTTTGATCTCATCCAGAAATCAAAGAAAGAGGATTTTTCATTATTATTTTTTCTTATTGATTCATTTTCTATGGCTTATCAACCCTTTGCAAGTTATTTAAAGCCAGAAAATATTTTAACATTGTAAGATTTTTTGGGGGAGATAATGGTTTAGGGACAGAAGTCTTATTAATTAACCCATAGCTGGGAAAGAAAAGGTGGATTCATACCTTTTCCCAAGGGTATTTGTGCATAAGCAAACAGGAATTGGAAGTCGGATTTCTGATTAACAATTCCAAGCCATTATCCATTACACCACCCACACATCCAAGCTTACAGCATCTGGTACTGTTGCTGCTTTTGAAAGTCTTCCAAAGCAATCACTCATCTTGGTATTGACCAGGCTTGACATTGATTAACTTTGATGATCATAAAGGAACCAATGTTTCAACGTGATGGGGCCATAAGCCAAAATTTTTCATTGTACTATTAAAATACCAAAGAAATATATCTCTCCAAAGAATATAAATTAGTAGTATAATGTAAGGTAATAAGTAATTAGGTTTTAGGTAAAAATTTAGCTCTAGGTTGGTAATGATTGTGAATGAAAACCAGAAAAATGTCAATTCCTAAAAAATTTATATCTTTGTAAAATAACCCTTGAATATTGTTCTCTACACACAAGTAGTAAATAGTTCAAGGTGACAAACATTTAAATTATATGAAATCAGTAAAAAGAAGTCTTGAATTTGAGGCAAATGGTTCAAATAAAGTGTGAAATGATTAACATTTCACTGCAAACACAATGCAATGGAAAAGAAAAATGATGTCAATATAAGAACTTCAGATAAATGAAATGTAGCACTTCAATAAAATGCAAAATGAAATGCAAAATATATAAGTGCTTTTCTTAAAATAAACATGAAACACATTCATGATTTTAAGTGTAATAATTATAAAACCCAGCAATAATAGATGAGGAATAGTAATTTTGTGTCAAGAAGGGTAAAGAGATTAAAGACAATGCTAATATTAGTTGTTTCTTTATAATGAAACATTGAACATTCATTGACTGAGCAGAAAGTGCTGCTGATAGGTGAAATCTATAAAATCTTTCTGTAAAAATAATTGTTATTGTTATTGGTCTTTCCAGTATTAACAGAGGTTTCCTTTCTAACCTTTTGTTCGAAGTAGTGTGGAATTCCAGCATAATGTCCATTTTTGTCGCACTATTCCACTTTTCTCATGAAACATGTAAATATGAAATTAAAGACAATAATCTATATAAAATGTACAGATAAAACATTAATATTTTCCTTCAATAATGGCTGTCATCTAAATGTCCCTGTAAATTTTCCCTGTAATTTAACAATTTAGTCTCCTAATGAAGATAGACTTGAAAACTATTGTCTAGTGTCCACTATAATAATGTTTGAAGCAATAAAATATATATTTTTTATTTTATTTCATTTCATCCCAGGCAGGGCAATAATGCCACTGAGATGCACGGCATTACTGGGAGTGAAAGTGTATGATAAGAATTTAGTGAAGGAACCGGAAACTCAATTCCAAATAGGAAATAAGAGATAAACCTCTACTCCTGTTCAAAAGATACGTATGCGTGTGTGTTTGTGTGTGTATGTGTGTACACACACACACACATATATATATATATATATATATATATATATATATATATATATATGGAGAGAGAGAGATTCACACCCTGATGTATAATGAGATGGTGTCTCCTGAGGAGAGGAAAGAAAAACTATCTTTACCATGACCCAAATAGCTGTGCCTAATAATTCTATAGATCACAAAAACTATCATAAAAATGGAAAAAGAAAATTAGATTTCGGCAGAAGTAAGATTTCGGCTAGTAAGCATCACTCTCTAATAAGATGATTCAAAGATTTCAGTGATATAGTTCTATACTGTAGTGTAATTTATACAGTAAAATGATGAAATATCCAAACTATACATGTAAATAAAATAATAAATTTGTAGCTGCATGTGTGTGTGTGTGTGTGTGCATATTGGTCATACCTAGATTACCAACATCAAACAAGCATGGAAACCTCAACCACAAAATTATTATTCCTCTTCTTTGAAAGCTAAAATCCTTCCTAACAAATGGTCTCTAATGATAGCATTCATTATCTTAATTAACCAACATATATTTTTTCCTAATTGTCACCCTTTTTGAGACAGTCAGTGTGGATTGAACCTCTGCTCTAAGTAGCCAACAGCATACTGACCTTTCCACTATGGATAAATGATTCTGAGTCAAAAAAATAATCTGTCTATATCATTATTGTGAAATCAGTCTTTGGTCTCCTTCCACTGGTCTTTCTCTGATTACTGTTGCCTCTGGCTGATTTTGCTGTTTTAACTCATGCACCCACACATTGGTACCATTCATATTAGCATTTTCATTCTTTTTTCTGGGCTTTCTGTTTCTTGAGGTTTTTTGGTTTCTTTTTCATAAATAAACTTTGAATTGAGAAAATGTGTGAGAGTTAGTTACACAAAAAAGATCAAATTGACAACGTTAAAATTGGCTGTAAATTAAGAAAGCATTAGAAAAAAAGATGAAAAAATATTGGTTACAATTCAGACTAAACTCATTTTTTTTTTTTTTGGTTTATTCATATCTTTGGTTTGTTATTTTTACAATAATAAGAAAAAAGAAGGAAAGAGAATGCCAGCTGATAAGTATTATATAAGTAATGATTCAGAGATGAGAGATGTTAGATACACATGTGTCAGGCTGTAATGCAATAATAATAATATTGTCTATTTTTATTTTCTTGCCTATTACAGATGTTGTTGATATTTACAAATGGTCCATGTGCCTCGTGAAATTTGCTATTTAAACTATTATTATTTACCATCTCCATTTTACTGTTACTCATCACGACTTTCTACCTGAAGTTATTCCTATTTGTCAAGCAAAAGAAATATTATTATTATTATTGTTATTATTATTATTATTATTAGTAGTAGTAGTAGTAGTAGTAGTAGTAAGTTGAATCATAAGTAAATTCCAATTTTGGGGATAAGTTGTAATGTTGAATCCTAACTCATCATTCCTTAACCATTAGATATATCATAACAGATGATGAAGAATGGGTTACATATGGAAATGTTTAATGCAGAAGTCACTAGATTGACAAGGATAAATCTCTCTAACTGGCTCCAAAGTCTGAACTCCATGGAAGAAAAATAATGTTGCTCATGTGATGGAATCATCAGGATATTATTCATTTAGAGTCACAACAGCAAGAGGGATCATCATTTCAATTTAGAGCTAAAGAGATCAATTAGAAAAGATCCAACTCAATCCATAAAATGTTTGGCATGTGAGAGAGGATTTCCAGCTATAACAGTCCAAAGGGTAGTGAAAAAAGACTTGAAAATGAAATCGTACATGAAATCTGTGAGGCAACTTGTTACTCCAGGACAGAAAGTCAGAAGGTTAAAGAGGGTGAAGATCATCTTGAATAAGATGGAAAATATATATATATAAACATTTAAACTTAATTTCAATTCCTCATGAGCTTTTGATCCTTATCAATGATTAATTAACGATGAACATGTTATTTTCGTTTATGATTGATTTCATCATGCTTCTTCTGTTAAGCTTGGAGAGTAATTATACATTCTTATTCCCCAGAGTAGAGTCCAATAGTGTTATGAAAACCTCAGAGAATTCCAGTAAGATATGCTTAATCATTTCTACGATACAACAGTTCAAAAGCAATTTGATAAATGGACAATTTGGCTTTTACATGATTTGGACAATTTTGTTGTTACACCTGGTATATATATATATATATATATATATATATATATATATATATATATATATATATATATGAAGGAGAGGTTATAGTTGTTCCAACAAGAGAAAAAGTGTATATTTGAAAGTGAAGAGAGGAGCTGCAAACGTTTTGGTTTTAATGTGGATTTTTTGAAAATATATTATAATATATTTTCCATCTACTTAGATTAAATACGGTATATATATATATATATATATATATATATATATATATATATATATATATATATATTTTTAATCTAAGTAGATTACTCTTATTATTATTATCATCATCATCATCATCATCATCATCACTCAAATGTGACTATTCTCTTGCTTCTTTTGAATATTCTAAAACTACCTCTGTTCAAGTTACTATATTTGCATATTTCAAGCACTAAATGTAACACTTATTATAAGACAGAAGTGATTATTATTGCAGTGATTATAAAAATTATTTTTATTAATATTTTTCTTCCTTAAAGCATATTCTAATTCCACTTCTCCCCTCTTTCATTTCTTCTATTTCTTTTTTCTCTCTCTTTTTCTTTCTTTTTCACAAACAAATATCAAGAAAATACAACACCATCGCAACAGTGATTATCAGGAATCTTAAGGCACAGAATCTAGAAAACATTGAAACTGAACAGAAAACACTATTTCTGAAATCAGCTCAAATATTATGGAGAGTCCTGGAGTAGTAATTGATAAATAGTTTAGGGATTGATCTTTATTGGATCCAAATGCAAAAGACTGATAGGCAGATGGAATGATGAAAATAAAGCAAAAAACAAAAATAAGGTCATTTGAATAGGAATTAGTCTGACTGTGAATAATAATAGAGAACTAAAACATTTGTGACAACAGAATTATTTTGATCAATGAAGATACTGAGGAAGGTGCTGGAAATCTGAAAAAACTTGCTGCCCCTTGATTGATCACAAGTGATATCATTGAGTCAACTGATTTGAACATACAAAAGAAAAACTTTATTATTACTTATCTTTATTTATTTTATTTATCCCAGAATTCTAACATACATTTTCTTCATAGTTTCTTCTTGTTTTTTCTTCAGCTTGCTCAGATGAAAATTGTCATTTCATTATATTCATATATATTTAATTTATATATCTTATATCATTTCTCTCTCTCTTTCTCTCTCTCTCTATTTATTTATCTATTTAAGTTTATACCCTCTCTCAAAATATATCTATCAAATTTATTATTTAATTATATTCATATATATCTGGTATATATCTTATACTCTTTTTCTGTAAATTTCTATCTATCTATCTATCTATCTGTTTAAGTTTATTATTTTATACCCTCCCACTAAGTACAACTATCAAAATTGTTATTTTATTATATTCATATATATCTCATATACGTATCTTATATTCTCTCTCTAAATACATATATCTAAAAATACACATATGCCATCATATTTACTAAATTTGCTTAAAAAAGAAATCATATATATACATAAATATATAATAATATATCTATATTCATATATATATATATATATATATATATATATATATATATATATATATAAAGGTTATTATTTTTTTAAGTTATTTTAATAAAATTATGCCTTACATTTCTAGTTTGTGTTATGAGGCTGATATTTTTGTCATATTGTTTTGAATGGCCAGTAAGACATCATTAATAAGAAATATGTTGCCCAAAATAGTGGCCAAGAACATTTTCCCGACCCCCAAACCCCCAAGACAGACAATCACTTAAAGAGGTTCCAAAGACAAAAGTGCTGAACAAAAAACAAGCATAAAATTACTTTCTGGTTTTGGTGGAAATGGGAAGAGAATTCAAACAGGTGTGTCCAGGATTTTTTTCTCCCCAAATTATTATCCAAGTACGAGGTACCTCCACTGTGGAATAAAAATATATTTTTTTCTCCAAATCAATTTTATATATGCCAGTTTTAATTTTATTTTTTGTGAAGAGACAAGGTGACAATTTAAGTTAAATGGTAAAAAAAAACAAGGTTTAAAGCACTAGATACTTTTTTTAGATGATGAAAATTTTTATTATTGTATGATAAGAGTTGTTTAGTTTCTATCAGAATCTATTTTCTGTTGACAATGAAAGTTCATGTTCCCTTTAGTCATCATTAGCAAGTTTAACATTCACACACACGTGTGTGTGTATATACTATATACATACACACATATATCTGATAATAAAAATGTAATGACATGTCTATCTATGCATATATATATATATATATACATCTTTGCGTGCATATATATAAATATATATATATATAATGCGTGAATGTGTGTATTTTCAATATATATATATATGTACATATATACACACATATATATGCATACATATGTATATATACACATATATGTATGTATATTTATGTATATATATATTTTATATATATTGTATATATATATGCATATATATATATATATATATATATGCATATACATATATATATATATATATATATATATATATATATATATATATATATATTCATATACATATACGCATGCACCTTTTAGTATGTATGTGTGTGCATATGTGAGAGTGTGCGATTTTGACAGCATAGGTATTTTATCCCAAAACTAAGGTCGTCATATAAATCTAGGCTAAATGTTTTGTTTCAGTAAATTATCTAGAATTTTTTCTTTTATTTGGTAATTTTCTCTAGGGCAATTTTTTTTCAGATTTACTTTTCTTTTTCCGTTTTCTCTCCCTTCCTTTTTTTTAAATATCTTTTTCTCCTAAAACCTTTACCTGTGTAACTGTCCTAATTTGACAAAAAACGTTTTTTTTTTTTTTTTTTTTAAAAAAAAAAAAAGAAACAGAAAAAAGAAGAAGCCTTTTAAAAATATAATAGAAAGAAAAACGAAGAAATAAAGCGAATACGAAAAAAAAAGAAAAGTTAAAAAGAAGGCTTCCATTTTTCTGTATCAATTGTAAGATGTCAAAAAGTTTTGTAAAATTAGCCAACCTTGTGTTCAGCGTTTGGAATTGAAATCCCCGAGTAAAGTATACGTGAGTAAGTAATATACATACGTAAGAAATCTCTTCTCGGAGATGAATTCAGTCGAGTGAATATCTCTACCCTGTAATAAAATGATTGTCCGATAAAAAAATAAAGGCCTTCACCCTATATTATTATTGACTGATTGCCACGAATGTAAATCGACAACACCGATAGACTAGATATCAAGAACTTTTCCTCTTTATTCTTTTTCATTGTTGTTATTCATTACATCTCCTGTTTTCTTTCCCTATATAGACATACATAAGTGCATGTGTGTGTGCACGTATGTATATGTGTGCGTAGATCTTTTTATTTTTTTTTTTTTACATACTCTCTGAATGGTGCCAAATTAAGAATGTCAAAGAATATATAGCCCCATTGCTCAAGATTTAGATTCAAGGGTAAGATGTGGTTGGTTGTGGTAAGTTAGAGACGTACTATTCGGCTAAGATTCTGCAATGATGGGACCCGTCTGAAAGAGCATTTCTCGCATTGGCCTGTAATCTTATTGAAATTTCGTCTTCAATGAAATTGATCCTTGATGCTTAATATAAAAACTAAGGTGATGGAATAGATCGACTGTACTTATAAAACTATATATATACCTTGGCAGGGCACTATCAACTAAGTGCTTTAAGTCTTTGATTTTATTTTATGCTATTTTTTTTTTGTTTTTTTGTTTTTTTCGTTGTTGTTTTTTTATAAAAGGGTGAAGAAGAAATTGTACTCTGAAGAATAAAAAAAAAAGATTTAAAAAGAAAAAGAAAACATAACATTAAAGGATCCAGTTTATTGACTATTATAAAGCTGGGATAAGCTAAGAGAGAAAAGAGTTTACCCTTTTTGTTGGGCCTTTGTTGGAATCATTTGTGTTGTTACCCCAAGCGGCTGGAGAGAGATACACTTATCGAAAAAGCCCTTGGGTTGTAGACAAAACTATGCGTTGCCCTTGCATTCCTTTCTTCATACTTTTTTTCTTTCTTTCATTATTTTTATTTTTTTATTTTATTTTTATTTTTTTTTTGCATAATATTGTCACCACTTAAAGAAGAGTGTTCAGGATGGTGAACCCATACTTACTTATCATTTGATGCTATATTTTTCAATATTTTTTGTATATGTGCCTTTTTGGTGTGTGGAGGTGGGAGCAGTTTGTATACCTGTTTGTCTGTCTTTTTTCTGTGCAGACATGAATGCACCGCAAACACACACACACACATGAGAGACTATGTATGTATGCATAATTCATTTGTGTGCAAAAAAAAGAAATTAAATATTGTTCCTTTCCATTGCCTTACGCACACACATCCATATGTGTACATAATAATTTGTTTATTTTTGAAAGCATAATATATATATATATATATATATATATATATATATATATATATGCGAACACATTTAAGTGAGACTCGTTTTTTTTGTTTTGACTAAATAAGGGGGGAGCTGTGAGAACCAGTTTTATTTTTATTTTGTTGTCAACGTTTCGCTCTGTACGAACATCTTCAAAACAAAGAGCGAACTGTTGACAACAAATAAAAAAAATATAATTGAAACATCTAATTGTTTTTTACAAATTACCCTCTCCCATACTTTGTTTGGCTATTTCGTACCAGTCATTTTAGCATATATACATACATAGAGAGAGAGAGAGAGATAGATAACAAATAATTTCCATGCCTGAAGATGACTGAATATACAGTCAAAAGTACTTGTGTATTAAAGAAAGACCTTATACAGCTTATAATTTTAAAAAACAAGGATCATAACATTCATTGAGTGATTAGTAGGTTAATGCACCTTTAAAATTTTGTTAGCGAAGGGATTTCGCCATTTTATATCATTAACAACTTTACTAATTTACTTTTTGTATGAATGATTCATTGTAATATAAACTGAACTGCACCACATATTTTATATATATATATATATATATATAGGAACATTAATGACAAAGTGGGAAAAAAATTTAGTGATGTGTTTCACTACTAATGTTTTTGTTGATGTAATAAGAAGATTAATCTGTCCTTTTAGATTTTAGTATTTACTTACTAATAATGATAAATGTAAATTTTTGTGCAATATTTTATATATATATATATATATATATATATATATATATATATATAAAAAGAAAGCGAGAGAGAGGGAGAGAAACAAAATGTCTTCCTAATAAAAAAAGACATTTGTTTTTTACATTTGCTCTCACTCACTCACTCCCTATGTATATATATATTCCCAATATACATATACATATGTATTCCCAATATATATATATATATAATGTGTGTGTGTGATTAAAGAAGACCTGCACACTAAAATACTGATAACTCTTCTCGTTCTATCTGAATGTTTATGTGTGTACAAATGAGTGAGTATGTGTGCGTGCGCGTGTATAAGGGGCAGACAGATAGAGAGAAACTGCAGAAAGAAATTATATGATGATATGAATTCGCGTCTTAAAGCCATGAATTCATATGTGCGTTCGGAGGGGGGTATTTGCTTTTTAAACTATGACATTTGATCATATCGCGGTCCACGCAGCATATATCTATCGTCCATCACCAGTGCTTCAGTTCGCGTCTTTTACAAAAGAGTGCGAGCGGGCGGGCGTTTGCGCACCCGCAGATGACTGCCACCACCACATCCCTTCACATATACACTCCCCTCAACCGACCCGTTCTCTCGCTCGCACCTTCCTTCATACCGCCCGCCCGAACTCCCCAACCCTGGCGCACGGTCTCATTCTCTACGCTACCCCCGCCCCTGTACGTCCTCCCACCACCTCCTCGTGAGACGCGCTCAAACGACTCGGCAAAATCGTGTTCTAAAGCCGAAACTTATTGTTATGCGAAAATCACAGATTTAATTTCTCTCTGCGTCTTCGTTCGACGTCGATTCTATGTCACTGCGTGTCGGTGTTAGTGACTTGTTTGCTTTGGCCTATGTTAAATTAGCATTGTACTTAAAGGTGCCACAAGTCGCATTTGTGACAAAATTATATCAATCAATCAATTCAAATATATCCCCTTTTACTCTGTTATATGGGCAACGAAAACAATACTTTTTATTATTATTATTATTATTATTATTATTATTATTATTACCGCCATTTTCTTATTTATTTTATTCATCTTTCCTTTTCGTCTCTAATATTTTGTGCATATTCTTCCTAGATGTCAAGTGTTTATTCAATAGGGACTGAGTGACAGCAAGTCTGCTCACATCAAAGAAAAGTACTTTTCTTGCTTGACTGTCACAGACTGCAACAATGTCATATCGTATAGATGATACTTTCACAATCCTTAAAAAAATCTCCAATCCACTTACATTTTTTAAGTAACAGCAGATTAATTTCATTTGAAATTAAGTGACAGCAAGTCTCTTCATTATTCTTGCTGACTTTTGTAGATACCCTTGTCTGGGGTATTTTTCAGTGCATCCACATCGCAACCAAATGTGACACAAGGTCAGTTTAAAGCAAGCTTAACGGCAATACCATGGAAAAATTGCTCAAACCCTCTCAGCACTTACCCTACTGGGAACGCCTCAGGTGTCGGGTAACCCCTCCCTGAGGGAGAAGTACTGCCTGGAGGTGGGAGGGTACACTTCAGGGATTTGAGCTTAATTTTGAAACTTTCCTTGGCAAAAATGTGGGATGGTTTCAATTTTTCCAAACATTTCTATTTCTTTGATTCTAAGGATCTTTGAAACTTTTACAAGGTCATTAATTATTTACTAGATACCTTGTAGTTTTCATAGAGTGACAAGACCCCTCAAAGCGCTGATACCATTCTATTGATAACTGGAATATAGCCAACACTGCTATAATCTATCACAACTTAAATTTCCAACTCAGATTTGCCAATTATTATGAGCATTTCTCAAGCAAGGTCTTTGTATTATTATTATTATTATTATTATCTTTTTCACAAACAGATCTTACACTGTAATTTAATGATCAAGGGTGGGATCATAACAATGGTCATCAACAAAACCTTTCTCAGAATTCTGGCTATGCCATGCAGTGCTTTTCTTCTGAAGCATCACAAATCAAATCAAAGTTCCAATTTTACCCATTCATTTTTGAATTTTGTTCATTACTGTTCCAAGGGTGTCCACAACAAGAGAAACAAATTATTATTATTATTATTATTATTATTATTATTATTATTATTATTATTATTATATTTTCATACAAATAGTTATGGTTTACAATGGAGATTAAGTAACAGCAAGTCTCCTCAATGCATAAGCACTCTCCTCAGTTTTCTAGATTTCCACCATGGAATCATTAAAAACATTATTATTATTATTATTATTATTATTATTATTGATTTCTGTTGTATGCACATTTCCTTCTGGGTCCCAACCAGATACCTAAGGTCAGAAATGGTTTCATGACATTTTCCACTGATCATTTTTGTAAAAAGACCAAAAAACACTAAGATCACACATTTTACATAGATAAAGCTCTTCTTAATGTGTATGCTGTACTTGTGAGTACAATTACTGTTTTTGTTATTATTATTATTATTATTATTATTATTATTATTATTTCATCTTTTTTTCACAAGGATCAAATCTTGTCTTCTAAATTGGATGGAGTGGGCCATCTGAATCTCAAATTCACAGAGTATTTTATTAATATTATTACTATTATTGCAGAATTATTCATCATCATTATTATTATTTATTTATTTATTTATTCATTCATTAAGTTTTCACCCAGTAGCAACTAGTGACTTTTATTGGAGATTTTTTCATCAGAAATGCGTAGTGAGTTGTTATTATTATTATTATTATTATTATTATTATTTAAAGATTGGATTTTCATCAAAGTCAGAACTGGTGGTTTACACTGGAAGATTAAGTGACAGCAAGTCTTCTCATTACTCCAGCTCTTTTCCTTATTTTCTTTACATTATTTCCAGAATATATTATTACCATGATGTTAATTATTATTATCACTATCATTAGTAATAACAATATTATTAATAATAAAATTAAGAATGAATAATTCAGTCCTTTATATTATTCTAATTTTTGATTTCTTCTTTAAGTGAAAAAGTTTTTTATGAAAATCAGAAAACCTCATGCAATTTGATAAAATCATGCCCACCGCTGGTAGATTCAAGTCTGAAATGATACCAACCCAGGAGCTATAAGTTAATCAAAATCATTTACCATCTTGAAACTCATCATCATCTGTTGTTATCTTTCACATCCTCTAATGCTAATTATTATTTATATTTCTTTATAGTTTTTCTCCTCCTGTTCCTAACTGATATTTTGAAAGATCAAGTGACACCAAGTCTCTTGGATTGTCACATTTTCTTCTGCTTTCTAATAGAACATTAAAGACTTACAAAATGAAACTTGATGCCTCTTGATCTCAATAATGCTTGGTATGAAGAAATGTAATTATCAGTATCATTTTAACTATCAATAGTTGTGTTATCAGAATAGACTTAATGTTAATTAAGACAGAAATGGTTTGTATCACTATGTTACTGACAAAATATGTTTGTATCGCTGTTACTACAAACATGTTATCAATTTTATTTTAATTATAAAAGAATAATTATTCTCTTTTATACTAAAAATATAAACTTAATAATAATATTAACAAGCAATAGTACTAATACTGCAACATCAATAATAATAACTGCAGAAATTGTGGAACATTAAGGTGACAATTATGCTAATCATTATCAGAGCACTGGGGATGATCCTGAAGAGTCTGGGAATAAGACTGGAAGAACTTAAAAACCACCCAAATGATAGTATTATTGAAATGTTGAAACATTGAGGAAACTTGCTGTCACTTTATCCTTGATGTTATGACTGATGTGTTATAATTGGTGTGTACACTCAACAAGTAAATCATTATCATTATCATCTTAATTAATTTACAACTATATTATATACAAGTTAATCAAAGGAAATAAGAAATAAATTCTTTTTTCTTTGCCTTACAAAATTTTTAAATCTTCAACAGTTTTTTTTTCATTTTAGGAAGATTCTATCATTTTTTATCATTTATTAGGGTTTATTGTTACCGTTTCTTCAGATAAGAATTCTCTGGAGATTATTGCTGAATTCAATTTTTGTTAGAGTTTCCATTCCTACAGTCTCAACATTACCCTGATTCACACTTTTTATTGTCTTTTGAAATTCCCATTTTCCCCAACATCACCTCTTGTTATCTTCATCATAATCAGCTTAGAATTTGATAATGTTTTCTGCTTTAAAATGCTTTTCCTTCTCATTTGTGTTATAATTGCCATTCACACTATATATATGTTACATAATTAAATTTTATTTATCAGATAATATTCTATATTTTAAGGTACTTTGGATTGGAGTAATAGTTAGAGGGGATCGTCTAGTTGATTTTTTCTAGTAAGTTCAGTTGTCACTAGTTGTTCCATAGAAAAACAAATGACATTAAAATACCTAACAATAGAAGATATATCTTAAAATCAACCAACCTAACCTAATATTTTATTAT